>BMAU01018604.1:1200000-1503007 GCA_019973935.1 Trichonephila clavipes
TTTTTAAAATTTAATATTCTTCTTCCATATTCTTTTTCTCCCAAACTATTTATGGAATAACAATTTTTATTATTGAGCAATAACTATATTATTTAACAATAATATAGTTGGGGAATATCAAATAAAAACTCCTTTGGTGATTTCCAACGAACCTTTATCGACATATAGGCTATTTTTAATGTAAATTGCTTGACTTCGAATTTTATCGCCATCCGTAAAGTTTTAATACATCGATATATTATGAAGAAATAGAAGTGAATGAATTTTTATCTCGTTATCTAATCATTATGCGGAATAGACATCAAGGTAACCTCTTATTGCATTAATTACGTAATCTCTAGATATAAGTATTACGTAATATCGTATGTTTTCCGCACACAAAAAGAACTGTTTTTTTGTTTTAAAGCTAATGTTATCATAAAAATGTGATTATTTAGATATGCAACACAGGGTATTTATTCTTTTGAATAATGAGTATTTGATTAAATGTGCGATTTTAAACAGCTATAAATACTACAAGATAACTGCACAGCTCCTGATATCTTTAGTACAACGAAATACGTTTAATACAGGGGGTCCCGACGCACTTCTATGTATCTTCATGCATTTTTTCTCTTAAGACGAAACGAAAATTGCTTAACACGAAAAGACTTCAGTTCTAAAAATGAACAAAATATGGAAAACACCAGCGATTTAAAAAAAAAAGACAAAAGAGACAACAAAAATTTTCCCCCAAACTCAATAAATGTTTTGTTTTTCAAATAAACTTGAAAATTACGCATTAAATTTCATTAAGTTCTTGTGAATGTTTTTGTTTCAATTATTTTATTAAATACACGCATACATACATATCTATGTAAATAAAATGTACTCTAATAAACTTAATTTTTTGTTGAATATGCGTTCTTTTTTTCCCAATATCCAAAACACGAAAAAATATTTCAGTCCCCCTCAGTTTTGTGTTAAACGATTTTCACTGAACTTTACTTTTTAGAATTTTTTTTAAAAAAATTTAAGAATGTCCGGCACATGAATTTTTGAAAAACTATCGATTTTGACTTTTACATTTTTTAAAAGCTCAAACATTTCTGCTTAAAATGATATATGATATATAGAAATACGATAATTAGAAGATTTTTAATTTATTTTTTAAAAGGAAGCCACTCTCATTGACAAATTACAAATTCTTACTTTAAAGCCTGTTTTCTCAAAATGCAATATTTTTCCTTTTGTGTACTTTTTTTCTCAAAAACTAAGTTAATGTAAAATCCTCAAATTTTCAGTGAGCATACTTTCAACATGTTTACACATTTTAATGGAGGGAAAAAGATATAACTAGTGAACTGTTTTAGATAATTAGTTTTTAAACTAATTTTTAAAGAAAAAAAATCTGGTATTTTTTAAAAAATTTCTAATTATTTCAATTTTTAACAAAAAGACAAAACCCTACGTTAAAGTCTTATTGATAGTAGATATAACTCACTGTGAAAATTTCATTTATTAGTAGCGAAAAGTTTCTGAGAAAAAGGTACATAAACTTACGTAATTTAACATGAGCTCTATGGAAGTGCCGGACCCCCTTAACTAATTTAACATAACTTATAAAATTCAATTTGTAGTTGATCATTCCTTCATTCCGTATCATTTATGGTCTTATTTGATATCCGGCACTTTTATTTAGATCTCCCTATTTCTCACGTGCGTGAATTAAATTACAATTCAATTAATTGTCAAATGCAAGAAATATTTGCTGCTTTTGTGTACAAATTGAACCATTCTTGGGATATTATTGATACAGCGCGTAATCAAACTCGTTCTGATAAGAGCTATCAAATTATATCGAAAACAATGTTTGAAATTTGTTTTTTAAAAACCAATTAAAGCTATTTTTAATGATCATTAAACCTAATAAATAATGGGATAAATATGCACAAATATCACGCCATACTGTATACCAAGGATGGCGAACCAGGGGCACGCGTGCCATTGATGGCACACGACACAATATTTTGGACACGCCAGCGATCAAAATGGTTTGCATTTTGTTTCAAAATAACAAAGTTCACTATGAAGTATTACGAACAAACGCAAGAGATTGGTCGCGGGGAGCACACTCGTTTGTTATTGTCTTGTTTTAGTTACGTCGTGGACTACAATTGCTTATGATGCGAAGTTCGTCTACGTCTTCATTCACACAAATGTATTTTAAAGTTTATTTGTGTTATATATACGACTTTTAGTTGTTTTTTAACATAGCTAGTTCAGCCAAAGAACGAAAAGTGCAGGATAGTAAGTGTAACAGAGAATTTCAAATTTGGTGAATCTACAGAAATATGGCACTATTCGTAAAGGCAACAAAGCGGTGTTATGTTTTATGTTCTGCAATAGTGGTATGCAGTGTATCGTCTGCAAAACCGCATTTTGAAACAAATCACAAATACTCTTGTCAAAAAAGTGACCCACACCAAAATAAGTTAATAATATGTTATTACCATCCAATCTGCAACAACGGAAGTCGCATTAATGTTTACTTTAATTTGAATTACACGTATAACTAAAACATTTACAGCTATACAATGAAAAAAAGTATTTTTTTCGTAGTAAAAATTATTTGACGGCACGTCTATACCTCATTAAACACTTCTTTAGAAAAAAAGGGCCCGTTGTTCCATGAAGGTTCGCCAGCCCTGCTATATAAAGTCAGGCCTCTATTTAATGAAGTCGCTAAATCCCGAAAAAAATTCCGTTATGTGGAAAATTCATTAAATAGAGATTCAATTTTAATATACCTTAGAAACCACATAAAACAAATTTTATATTCATAAATAATATATATTATTCTTTCCTTCCTTCCTCAGTGGCTCGACAGCAAAGGATGGGCCTTGGCCTTCTCAAGAAGCCTTTTCCATACCAGCCTTCTTCTAGCTAGTGTTCTTTAATTCTTAGTTCTCAAAACTAGGAGATCTTTTTCTAGGCCATCAATCCATCTAAGATATGGCCCTTTCTTTGCCCTTTCTTTGTGCCTTTTCTTTGTGTGCCAATTGGTTGACCATTGAAGACCTTTTAGTGGTGCGGTTTTCGTATATAATTAAAAAACGTAATTATTCAAACGTTTTTTGGAAATTATTACATGTTTATTTTATAAATCTTACCTATCAAAAAGAAATCTGCAAGGAAAACAAGAAGAAGAAAAAAAGGTTGTCCAGGAGCACACTGTATTTTCAACTTTAAAAAATAATTTTATTTTAAAATTATTGAATTTTAACGACATTTTCTAATTTAAGGCCTAGGAGTAATTTTAAGCATACATTATTTTATAGCTAGTAATTTTAAGCATACATTACCACCTTACATACGTCCTTAAATTTAATTACTGATAAAGTCTGTCAATTTTACTTGAGTTTTTTATTTGGAAAATTATCACAATTTTTCATTGCTCTAAGTGAGTTAGGCACCTGTTAAAATCAGTTCAAGGCCTTTGATCACCATAAAATGTTTTAAAAAACAGACCAATTTGAAATGTTCAGAAATATTTTCAAAATAGGGAGAGAAAAATCGAATCATAAGAGAAGAAGTTCGCTAAATAGAAAATACACTTCGCTGTTTAGATGTTATTTTACGAAGAAAATAGTAAAATGTTTTTAGTTCTAGGAAAAAATTCGCTAAATAGAGGTTCGATATATAGAGGTCCGACTGTATTTGCATTCAATCTACAAATGGTAAGGTACCCTGTACACATAACTTTTCTATTTAAATGTTAGGTATGCAGTGAAACACACGATCTTAATCGAAAATGCACTTTATTTCGACATGGGTTTTCACTTATTTGAATGATTGAATTCACTTTACCATTGATTAAGATTGGCGCAAAAGAAATTATCTTAAATTTTGAAATTTTAAAATCGTTAATTACTTTCACTTCAGACTTGTTTGACAATTGATTGAAAATTCAAAAATATATGATCAATATTATATAATGTTCAAAAAAATAAGGATGAAAGTTTCTCATCCTAATATCATTTGTTTTATGTAGTAATTAGTTTTCTTTCGAAGCGACAAAATGCCTCGTATCCAAACCACAATGGAAATTTAAAAGAAACTATATATGCATTTTTTCTTGGATTTTGAAATCATATGTATAGGGTGTTTTTTAGAGGTATAGAACTTTAAATTGCAATAAAACAACGATGTATTATTCGATTGACATGAATTTTTTTTATTCGAAAGATAATCTTGTGGCATTACATTTTAAATATGATTTCTGGCATAGGACTGCCACGGCTGGCTCGGATGTAGTCCAATCTGGACGTCCAATTTTCGATGACTTTTTCCAACATTTGTGGCCGTATATCGGCAATAACACGGCGAATGTTGTCTTCCAAATGGTCAAGCGTTTGTGGCTTATCCGCATAGACCAATGACTTTACATAGCCCCACAGAAAATAGTCTAGCGGTGTTAAATCACAAGATCTTGGAGGCCAATTCACCTGTCCAAAACGTGAAATTAGGCGGTCACCAAACGTGTCTTTCAATAAATCGATTGTGGCACGAGCTGTGTGACATGTTGCGCCGTCTTGTTGGAACCACAGCTCCTGGACATCATGATTGTTCAATTCAGGAATGAAAAAGTTAGTAATCATGGCTCTATACCGATCACCATTGACTGTAACGTTGTGACCTTCATCGTTTTTGAAGAAGGATTCCACGAGCCCATAAAGCGCACCAAACAGTCAGTTTTTCTGGATGTAACGGTGTTTCGACATACACTTGTGGATTAGCTTCACTCCGAATGCGGCAGTTTTGTTTGTTGACGTAGCCATTCAACCAGAAGTGCGCTTCATCGCTAAACAAAATTCGCTTATGAAAATCGGGAACAACGGCAATCTCGTTTTGGACCCATTCGACGAATCTACGCCTTGCTTGATCACATTTAAAATGTAATGCCACAAGATTATCTTTCGAATAAAAAAAAAATTCATGTCAATCGAATAATACATCGTTGTTTTATTGCAATTTAAAGTTCTATACCTCTTAAAAAACACCCTATAGTATTCTAGTTTTGTACAGTTTTATTAACTTTTATTTTTGTTAAGAAAACACTTTTCATATTACATTCAATATTTTAAAACCATTTTAAAGCATGCTTGAACATTTTATTTAAAAATATATAGTAGAAACTATTGGCTTATAAAAATAGAAAAATCTTTAATCATCCAATAAATGATATCTAATTAATTTTAAATCATATTTGTTTCATAAAAGCAATTAAAAAATTCAAAATATTTCAAACGAGTACAAAAACATTAATTTTAATCCCTAGATTCATAATAATATTAATACGAATGTCTACAGCTTAATTTTAATTTGGTACTTTCATATACACATTTCTAAGAAATCTTATGTCAAATTACTATAGTTTAACGATTTTTTTTAAAAAACAAAACCCGCATTATTTTAAAACTTTAAAAAATACTCGATTAGATTTGATCAGGAAATAATGCAGAAAGATAAAAAATTCTCTATATATCTTTTGTCAAATCTAAAAAAAATTAAGTTTCGATTTATAAGTTGAATTCCGATTGTTTTTAAGGGCACTTGTAAACCGCATCTTGACAATTTGTAAAACTGAATAATTAAGCGAAATCTTACACTATAAGAAGCATAAAAGTACAATCGTAAAGTATAATCTACTAAAATTAAATGTATTGAAGAAAATACACGTAAAAAAAGCTAAAAATCGATTTTTCCGAAGTCTAAATCAACATTAAAGAACATAATTTAAAATGAAAACAAGTGAGAAGTGCTTCACACACACACACACACACACAATTGAGGAACAAACACTATTATAACATTTAAAAAGATTTTCGCCAAGGAATGAGTTTCTTTACCTTGAGGGAACTTTCCCATACCTTCTGCAAGAGAAAAGGAACTCCAGTAAGAAAAGAGCGGCTAATATATCATGAGGTTTATTTAATTCATGGTGCCATTGAGATCTTGTGTGCTTTAGTCTAGTTAATATTACAAGATGTGAAACAATATTTAGGTAGCAAGAACTTTAACGATAAAATTGCCGAAAATAATATCAAAATTTTTGTTCAGTTTTATTTTTTGTCTCTCCTAACCGCAACTTCGATGATAAAAATTTAAAAGGATTCAAAATGGGAATATATAATTTCAGTATCCATTTTGAAAATCAAAATTTGCAGAAGGTCATAAAGAGCCTTTACTCTCAACAATCCATTTCCAAACGAAATTCCCCTTTTCCCACAATGCAAAATCTAATGCAAAGGTCTCCTCAAATGAGAATCCCCGGTCCAATTTCTCGATCAATTTACTACTTGTGGCCGGACAAAGGCAACGCATTTACTTCCATTCTGTGGACCTGCCGGGGATATCCCATATATTACGCGAGGGGCCAGACCGTTCCCATTGTACCCCTTCAGAGAGAACAGGTCTTGCAAATTCCGAGGTGAACGGGTTGCCTTCTAATAATTTATTGCCCCACGGGGAATGATGGCAGAAAATGAACAGATGGCGGTCATTTGCAGCTCCATAAAGAATTCACAGGTGATTTCAGTATTCTTTTCCTCTATCTTTTCTTCCTTTTTTAGATAAATTTATGGATCGGAAAGAGTTTGGGGAAGAAGGTTGTTGGCTCTGTAGACGTGAAAATGATGACGTGGTTCGTAAAGTCGTTCTAAAGATGCGTGAGGAGGCGAAGCCATTCTGTGTACTAATATTGGTTCAGGAGATAATTAGAAGAATTTTGTGTGTCTAGAAAAGTGGGAGTGAAGGAGGGTAAATTCTGATGAAATTTGCAATTTCATGATAAATAACTCAACAGAAAATTTTAAGAAACTCATGGACAGATATATCGTAAGTTTAAAGAAGCTATCTTTGTCAGACGTACGAGGGTATGGTCTAATTCCCCTTCCCCATTTTCCAATGCTGCAAGCATTTTAGCCACTTAGCCTTCGCAGACACGGCAGTCTCCAAATGTGAGAGCCATTTCATGGTAGCACCATCTAGAGGGGGCCTTGTTACCAAATATTTGAATGCTTTAATTATTTTTTTAATTCAAGTTCTCATCGGATACCAAATATTTCCATGATTTGATTTTGACAAGAGTACCAGAGCCAAATTGATACTCTAGGGATCTTTTACATGGTACATAATCATATGACATGAATACCTATGATTTTCGCATCCAGAAAATCTATCGACTCCAGTCGGGATCGAACTCGCAACCGTGGACTTACGAAGCCGGCACGCTCAGTGGCGTAACAGAGAATATTAGGCGCCCCACTGCAAAGTCAGGTTTTGTGCCGCAAGCCGCATCTTACTTAGCTTTAGTCACACTTTGCGCCTCTTAGAATCCTGGGCCCCTCCGCAATGCAGAGGTGTACGTTACGCCACTGAGCACGCTACCTGTAAGGGTGATTAGATTAAGTAGTCTGATCTAAGCAGCGAAGCATATTTTTAAAAAGAAAATGTCTCCCTTTTCATGAAAATTTGAAACAGTGGATTGCATACCACTGCTTGTAAAATAGTTATTCTAAAATGTGAGAATATTTTATAAATAGTTGATTTTTTTTTTTTATTTTAACATGTGAAGGGATGGCTCATTTAGTATTGTGGTATAGAATATGGGACGGACTTGAGAGAAGAGCCAAGTAGTAAATGAAACAAGGTAACAAAGATGTCAAAGAGCCATTTACACAATTCTCCATTTTAAAAGAATCGCTTTTATAAAGAGCCACTAAAGATTTACATAAAGTAACATTTCTCATTCCTTCCTACCAAAGGTACTTCATTTCTGTGACTCAATGAAGGCAAGAGCAACCCTTATCAAAATATCAGAATGTTGGGAATTAAATTTTCAAGTGTCGTGAAAAAATGCTCCTACCAATGATAACGTAAGAACTTTATTCTAAAATTTCATACACTAATACAGTGAAAATCATTTTACACGAAAATGAAGGGACTGAAATATCTTTTCGTATTAAAAGAATTTCGTGTTAAAGGATAATGCAAGGGTAAAATAATATATATCAATAAAATTATTACAGTACATTTTATTTACATAAATAAGTATATATGCATATATTTAAGGTATCCGACTGGGTTCGGAGACAATTTTCTAAAATATAACTTAAATAATCATTTAGTTGTTATTTTTTAATTAAGTATGTTGCAAAACTCTATGAAAATACAGCAAGAAGAATTCTTTGAACGCTCATTTTTCAAAATATTGAGAAATTTCTACTAAAATATTACAAAAAATTGCTCTTTTGCAAACAACTCTAATATATATATATATATATATATATATATATATATATATATATATGGGAGACAACAAGGGGTCCAAGACGTGTTTGTCTTACTTCACATTTATTTTAAAACTTTAACAAAAATTAATTAAAAAGGTAGTTGTTTTTACAGATAAGTTTGACGATGATATTCAGAAGGTAACGCCTGCTCGCGCACCTCTCGCGTTCTCCTTTCTCTCTCTAATGTCCAAGAGTTTTTGTTCTGCTTTTACTAGTTCAAAAGTTTTCGTTTCAGTTTCAATTCATTGCGCCTACGCGCGAAGACTGCTTGGTTTTGGCTGCATGCTACAACGGCCATTCTGACCGTACGCTGTCCGCAGCGGTATTTCCATGGAGACCAGAGGAGAATTTGAAACATACAAAAAAGACGGAACAGACAAGGACTATACGACAAATACACAAAGGTTTAAAATATCATAATTTTGTTGAACTAGACATTTTCTCCATCATGTGAAGGCACCTCTTCGACATCCGGAAGGTTCCACAGGAAAACATTGTGTTTCACAGGCATAAGAACGTCTTTTTTTTTAACAAGTTGATCTTTGGTTGAACGCATCGATATTTTCCTCTGTAGAGTTCTGGACGTCTGTTCAAAACGATTTCTCTTTTTCCTTCGTTTCCACTGCCAAGGCTCAAAGATCCTTCGGAGCAACACAAACCGATGATGTTTACTCTTCATAGGTAAAGGGTTAGGTGAGCGGGAGATAAATTCCACGGAACTCGTTTTCATGGCACAATTGGCTTTCTTACACAATACTATATCAGAACATTTTTCTCTTACAATACTCAATTTTAACTTAGTAATTTTAATTTTATTACATTTATAATCCTTAATTAGAGAACTCAAATCATTTCTAGTTTTAAAGTTTTTAACATATGGCAAATCATAACTAGAGTTTTCTATCACATTTGAAACAGAAACATTTGGAAAAGAAACACCATAATCTGCACTCAAAGAGAGGATTCACTTTCACTTAATAAAACATCGCTCTTTGCATGGCCTAGTTTCTCTATTTCAGAATATACACTGGGATGTATAATAAATTCTTCGGTCAAGGTCGGTGATATCGCCGTTCGCACACTTAAGCTAGTAGAGTGTTGATTAAGAGAAATATTTATGGGTTTAACTTCTACCATTCGCTTTTCACCAAAACATGAGCTTAATGTTATGATTTCTTCGGAAGGTGTTTGCACTCTAATTAGTGAGGAATTTAAAACTGGGATCTGGCAACCTGAATCGATCAAGGCTGTTACGGGCTGATTTTCCACAAAAATGTTTACATATTGAAGATTTGCGCATTCATCGCTATTTTGTTTTTCGCTCTCGATTTTCAAAGTATTCACGTTTATTTTATTATGGATGTGGTCGTTAGATTCTTTAAGTTTAAAACGCTTCTCACAGTCTCTTGCGTAATGAGATGAATCACCGCATATAAAGCAATTTTTATTTTCTCTTTCAAGATATTGGGGATAGTTCTCTTTAATCTTTGTCTTAAAGTTTTGTGATCTATTTTTAAAGGGGTCTTGGGTATATCCATAAGTAATAGGAATTTCCTTATGTGATCCGCTTCTAGATGAAATATAAATATCACACTCTTTAGCTAAATCAATAGGCCTAAACCAATCTTCTGCTTCTCGAATGCCAATATGGGTTGCAGTTTCCTTATTTAAAGTTTCAAATAATTTATCAGAAATTATAAGATCACATAGAGATTCAAAGGAATTAACTTTTCTTAACGAACAATAATATTGGAAGTTTGCCGTCGATCTTGCAGCAAATTGGATGTATGTCTCGCCTGATGATTTTACAGCATTTTTAAATGAGTTTAAACACTCGCGAGGGGTTAATTGGAATTCTCTGAGTACTATAGATTTTAGTTTTCATAGTCATTTAATTCCTCTTCTTTAATATACAGTAAGACGTTATGAGCTCTTTCGCCCAGAAGATTTATTAAAATTTCAGATTTATATTCATCATTTATTTTCTTGGTTAAAAATGCGCGTTCTAATGATTGAAAGAACAGATTAAAATTTTCAGATCTGGTGGGAACAGGAAGAGATAAAGTTTTTATACTTTTTATCATATTTTCTATGTTAGTTTCGAACTGTTTATCTTCGACTTTAGCTGCAGGATTTAAACTTACTGCTTTATTTTTAGCCATTTGAAGTTCGATTTCTTTTTCTAATTTTGCTAACTGAAGTTCCGCGAGCTCAATTTTCTGTTTTTCTAAAGTTACTTCTCTTTCGTTTCGCGATACTCTCTCATCTATACAGTTTTGAATTAAAGTTTTAACGAAATCTGGATCACTTTCAAATGTACTACTGTTCTCAATTTTAGTCTTTAGTTTAACTATAGTGTCAGTACTTTCCACAGTACCGTCTAGATTCTCAACAACTCTTATGAGATCCTCTTTAAGAGCGTTTTTATACATTTTATAAAAATATGGGAAGGTCCTACCTTTTTTTTTTCTGGCTCCCTTGTTGCTCGCACGTACGATGTATCCAATAAAAACGTTGATTCCACTGATTTCACCTCTTCGCAGGTAATATCTTGAAATTGTAGTTCCGGCCTCTACACAGGCGGATTATTCACACTGAGTTAGTTCCAACCTCTACACAGGCGGGATTTTGAGGGTTTGTTGAAAAATACACCTCTACACAGGTTATTTTGTTATTTGTTCCGACCTCTACACAGGCGGAATGAAGTTGAAAAATTCAACCTCTACACAGGTTGAACGTAGTTTTCGAAAAATGGCGGAGCGTCTCCTCACGGACGCTTTTGTTCATTGTCCAGACTTTGGTTCAAAATCGAAATTTTATCGATCGCGGCCGAGCCCCCATAATTTGTGGGAGACAACAAGGGGTCCAAGACGTGTTTGTCTTACTTCACATTTATTTTAAAACTTTAACAAAAATTAATTAAAAAGGTAGTTGTTTTTACAGATAAGTTTGACGATGATATTCAGAAGGTAACGCCTGCTCGCGCACCTCTCGCGTTCTCCCTTCTCTCTCTTAAAAGTTTTGTTCTACTTTCACTAGTTCAAAAGTTTCCACAGTTTCAGTTCTCATTAGCTGCGCCTGCGCGCGAAGACTGTGTTTTGCTTTTGGCTGCATGCCACATATATATCACAAAAATAAATAAAATGTTTTCTGGAATACAATTCTTTAACATTTAACTATGCTTTATACTAAAAACGCTCAAATTCTACTGTAAAATAATCAAATACAGGTGTTCGAGATGAAAAAACCCAGAATTTTCTTAAAAAAACTTTTTTTTTCATATAAAATTACATAAAAATATACCTGAATTGAAAAATTACCCTTAGCCTTTAGCAGAAAGCATTCATTATAATACAAAGAACAAACTCAAAAAATTTCATAAGAATGTTTCATTTACTTTAAGAAATATCACTTACCGTTAATCATTATGTTCAAAAATAACATTCTTCACAAAATGCAAAATAAGGTTTACATTTGTAATAAAACTTTTTAATGATTTAGGAAGGTTTTTTAAAACTCTCCAGATTTGTATGTTGTGCCTTTCTGAACCCCATACTTCAAACTTTTACAGTTTTGAAGGGTTTTTCTTTTTTACGAGACAGTTTCTTATCTGGTTTAAAATGCCTCGTATAATCAACAATTCTCGTTTCGTCGAGGTGCCAAAAATATCCTTTCATTTCAGAATATAATTTCATTCCTAACTTTTGAAGTAGAGGTAATAGACCAGCAACTCCAGAATTAAAAAGTATTATTGCGATATAATCCTTAAAAAGAGTGTTTGTTGCTCAACAAAGTTTTCTTTCGGGATTATACTCCATACGACATTGTTAAGACTTTCATTGTAGTTCTGAGCTTTCCCGTGAAGATATTTTCTTAGGAGATTTTGATCGCAAAGTTCCTTATAAGTCTTTTTAATAGAATTAATAACTGAATTTGAAAGATCCGTTGGTTTTTCATTCAACGTTTCTCCAACAAATACTGATCTCTGGAAATCTCTTCTTTTTGGGCCTCATTGATCTTGTTTTTGACATGACACAACTTTAATTTAATTGAAAGTAACTATAACTCTTTATAAAAGTACAAATAAAAAGTTATAGAGATCTAATTTTGAACACAAATGATAAAAATATAGCAACTCGTTTAAATCAAAACCAACATTGCAATCAGTTAACTGTTGCCTGTTTTAAAGCAAAATATATCTATTAAAACATTTATGAAATGAAATAAAGTTTACTTAATATAAAAAGAATTCGTTAAAATATTTTAAAGGAATAAAAATCTTATTTTCTCGTTGAAAATCTACCTAAAACTCACATTTCAGGTTTCGATTTGGGCTTACTACCTCAAACAAAAACAGCTGTAACTTTTTTTTTAACTGACTCAGAATTAAAAGTACGATAGTTTTAGAAAGCTTATTAAACAGGCTACAAAAATAGACTATAAAATAAATTTAGATCTTTTTTTATGAAAATGGTAATTTTAAACCAGTCGGATACCTTAACAAAAATCAATGAAATAAAAACATCACAAGAGCTTAAAGAAATTTAATATAAAATTTTCAAATTTTTTGAAAAACAAAATATTTATAGAGTTTTTGGAAGATAATTCATTATTTTTCATTGCATTGTTTCTTAAGGCTGTTTTCGGTTAATGTTAAGGAATAGGACCCAAATTTGGAACATTTTTTCATATATAAAAGAAATGAACATTTTATATGATATTCTGGCTTCACTATCCTTTAGAGAGCAGCATTTTTTATCATACTTCCTATTTTTAACCGAGTTGAATCATTTTTTATGGTGTAAAATGTTTTTCGCGTTTTTTCTCTTATACCGTAATGTTGCATGGACTATGACTTCACGTATTAAAACGAAAAAGAAAGTGTTCATGGAATATTTTGAAATTTTTAGAAACACTACATTGTTAAAAGAGGTATGAGTTATAATATTGCAAATTTCCATGGAAATTGAGGCATTTTTCTGTCTGAAAATGTGCTTCGCGTTTAGTTCAAACTCTCGTACTTTTACCGAAGAAAGTCTTAAGCATCAAATTTCAACAAAAATTATTCGATATCATCCATTTTGTCATTCATTTCATCATTGGAAAATGCATCGAAATAACTGCCCATACTTTTTATGACGTTCCTGATTTCGGATGACGTGGGAACAGGAGTTGCACTATTCATTTCATTTTCTTCGTTCGAATCTGGTTCAGTGATATTTTTTTAGCTTCGAACAAACTCCAAAATGTCTTTGTGGGCCATAATTGGAGCTGTACACACATTGTTTTCATCTATTGCAATGAATTCTTCCGATAAAACAACAGGACAGTTCTATCCGGCCAGTATTTTCCTTATTTTATTCATTTCCAGAAGGGAAATCTTTTCGTGTTAAGCGATTTTTGTTCGGTGTTGTGGAAACAAATTCATAGAAGTACATAGTAGTTTGTCGGGACCGTTCGTGTTAACCGATATTTCGTCTTAAGTGTTTTAGCATTAAACGTATTTAACTGTAATTTCTTTCACTCATTTTTAAACCATACATCAAGTCATTTAAATATGTTACTACGATAATTGTATTTTAATATTTGGCTCCATATCTTATATTTTACGGTTTCTTAAATACATTTTGTTCTTATTATAGTATAAATTTAAAGAGAGAATTTTATGTAATTATTTAATTTGGAATTCTTATGCATTATTTTTGTACTTCAAATAACCTGTAAATTCTGATTTTCAGGATTATTCAGAAAAATGTTTAATTCGGTTAATTTAATTCCCTTATTCAGCGTGTTAAAAAAGATATCTTCCATAATCATATTTTGTATTTTACTCTTAAAACTTTTGTCAAATGGACCATAAATGTAATTAATTTAGTAAATTTTTTTTCACATGTGTCATAAACAGAATTACTTTATTAAAATAAATTTAAACAAGGGATTCAAAAATATTATCATTATTATGTAAAGGATGAGTTATTTTTTAAATGTATGTTGAACGTTTTTTAATGAGATACTTTTAAAAAAAATTGATTCCAAAAATTTTAAATTATTAAATAGCTGTTCATTTATTCGCGCGTTTCTATTTTAACTTCCTCCCTCCCAACTTCCTGATAAAAGTCAACTATTCCCAGGATTAAGGTGATGGGGGTTTTACATAAAATAACAAAGAATTAACTGAATTTTTAAACTTTAGAAAAGAAAAGTGAGACATTTATATTAACGTCACAATAAAAAACTACACGAGGGCTATTACCGACGAACCTCGTAATTGTGAATATCGGTCAAGTGACGAGAATGACACTTGACCTGGCACTCGCTCTCCAAACTTCCACAACACGCCAACGAGAGGACTTTGAGCTTCGACAGATTTAAACGTGTATCAGCCTCTTGTAGTATCGGCTCCTTTATCGAACACTTCTCGACAATACTTGTCAAGTTTAATGTATGGGGGTGAGCAGAATGCCCAGATGGGAGAAAAATAGACTGTGTATTCTTCCCTTATGCCTGGGGGCCAAAACTGATGTTGAGTTGATTCTGAAAACGGCCTTTTTGATACCACACCTCTTCCCTCACCGACTCCCAGATGGCGTTAAACCACAACGATTTATAGAAAGGACACTCCTGTGAACAGTTTCTAACAGAAGAAGAATGTCGGTCTTTTGTGATAAAGACATATCCTGGAGGGTATCTTCAGTATCAAAGTAATAAATCGTCTGATAGACCCTCCATATATTGTATGAAGTACGGCGCTAGAGTTGATCTCAGTCACCCCGGCCTATTGTCTCAAAGAGAGAGAGAGAGAACCAAGGGAGTTGGGACGAAGACGGGGAGTGTAGTGTGCAGATCCACTACGCTCACCAGTCAGAGATTATTTGTGACGTGAAAGAGGCCAACCCATGGAGCTTACAGAGTCGGTTCGAAAGGAGACGAGGATTTTCTGCATCTTTCGCTTCAGCTTTTTTCCCCTACTTCTTTCAATACACGTGATAGAGGTTACGGAAAGCAGCCGCATCCCAAAGACCAAGGAAAAGGAACTGCGATGATGTCTTAAAGAGGGAGTTGCGAAGCAGAAACTCGAGTGATCTTGGACGATACCCGCGAAAAGGGTTGCCGAAATAGCCGCACCCGGAAGACAATCGTATTGAGATCTAAGAACAGTGTTCCGGTTTTGAACTTTTCTCCAGCGAAAAGCTGAAAAGCTGAGTATAATTAATAATGCATTTAAAATGTTTGTAAGTAATTAATAATAAATAAAATTCCTTTTGACAAATAGCTGTGTGATCCTTCTTTCTACAGAGAAATGAAGTAATTTTCAGGTGACATGACACTACACTCTTCACATGGTGTGTCTTCAGGGATACTAGGACTCGAACTCATGACCCACTGGCCACGAGTTCATGACCATAACCACTAAGCTACCGTGGGAACTTGAAAAGAAGAAGAAAGATATATCTTTGAAGGAAGGAAAAGAAAATAAGTATTTTCTATAAGATATATCTTTTTTTTTTCTTTTAACAAACATGTATCTTATAAGAATTCCTCCAAATGAATCACAGGAAAGAAAATAAATCAATGTATTTATTTTTAACATTAGATAAAATAATTTTTGAGCAATGATTATTATTGAGCAATTAATGCACAAATTTGATTAGTATTTTCAGATTTTAAAAAAATACACATTGGACTCCCTTCCTAATACTCATTCTTAGACAGTTTTTACTTAATTATCAATAAATTATTTACATAACATTAACCCTTAACTTCGCACTGTTGAATTTCTGCAACATATGATTTATTTTAATTTAACAGACTCAATTTTTTTTTAATTACCTACAAATCACTTATCTGAGAAAAAAAAGATTACTGCAATGTAATACATACTAATTTTGTCACTAGATGGAAGTACATTTTTTTCTAGAAATCACAACAATTATAAAAATCTCTGATGCCTCTGGAACTGTTTTTTTTGCTATAAAAAGAATCCATTATATTTTATGCTTCCTTTTGTTTATTGACGAAATAAATTACCAAGTAAGAAATTAAAACATTTTATGATGAATAATAAAATCCTCATAAAAAAAGTTTGTAATTTACAGCACTACTGCGCAATGTAGCACTACTGCAACAAACAAACAAAAAAATGACTGAAATTCAATTTAAAACAGCTTAATTATTTTTTATATATATTTTCCCTTTTATTAATACTTGAGAACTAGCTGATATAATTTTTTCATAGAAATTTAAAAAATTGAGAAGTTAAGGGTTAAACTCTCTCTCTCTCTCTCTCTCTCTCTCGCCATAATATGCATCGCATAGAATATGTAATTTGATAACAATTTTTGTACGGTGTACATGTATACGGAAAGAAATGTGATCTACCTTAAGTATGAAAAGTCTTCTAAATCGTTTTTTATAGTTATACATCCATTATTTAAATCAACTCTGCAGATATATAAAGAAAAGCTACCTCATCAACATAATTTTCATATTAACTGAATGAAGTTATGTCTTCTTTTTTTGAAATTAGCTGATGTAGTCTTTATCTTCACGAAATTCAAAACTCGGTTTCTTTCTAATTTATGTGATTAAATATCTGGTTACAAAATAAGTGTACCCACGTCTGGATTCGAAAACACGGCAAAATGCAAGAATCTAAGCATTCAAATACTATCTCTTTACACGTGCATCCAGTATGTAATCTGATTTCATCCTCAAATTGATTTAAGATTAGGAAAATACAAACTTTAATGTCTTAATCTCATTTTTTTTGTCACATTTAGAACTATACAGTTTTTAAATTTTTAGTCTAGACATTCGATAAGTTGATTCAATTATGTCTATTTATCTAAGTTAATTTTGTAATTCCATAAATGTTTTAGGAGATTGCAACACTAAGGAATGATAAGATAAAATTTAGTTTGGATAAAGTATGTTTCTGAAACATTGTGAATATTTAATGTAATTCAGATTATTCGGCGTGACGTAAAGATTTCTAATTATTGGTGCTTCTTGGGAAAATTTCCAAAGTTATTCATATTATAGTCTGAGACAAATAGGGAAAATAAATTAGAAGCCTATACGGGGATGTTGCAGAGTGATTCATATAACATACCCAAATGGCTAAAGAGAAGCATTTTCAAGGCTTGTTCCCTTTGAGTATCGTCCTATAACAGTGTTCCGCAACCCCCGGTCCGCCTAAAGAACATCAAACTATTGCAATTTTATTTCAAGTGATGCATTTCTCTCAGATTTGAGCAACTTTCCACACAAATCACTTTATTTTTCATTTTAAATCACTTTTATTCATTTTAGGTGGAGCAATATTTTATTCAGAAGGTAAATTTAATTATAACTAAATTAAAATTATTAAATGAAAACAATTTAAAATATAAACAATCAACGTGTCCTACCCTCAGCGGGCCGCGGTAAAATTATCAAACGTTGACCGGTCCTCAGCGATAAAAAGGTTGAGGAGCACTGTCATATAAGATAATGGAGAGTTCCACTTAAATTTGTTCTTTAAAATCCTCATGTGGCATATATGCAAAGTTATGCACCTCATTAAACATCATTTTCATAGGTCACAGCTAAATATTTCAAGGTTTATCTTCAATAATTTTTAGAATCCTCAGTTACAAAGCTCATAAAAAAGCAAGTTACCAACAGCACTAGGGAACCACACATAAAACTATTAACTCTTCATACACTTGAGTCAGATTTGAACCAAAATTTAGACCAGCTATTGGATCAGAGTTTAGTCGTATTTAAAATAAATTATTCACTATTAACGATGATCCGAGATTCCATTTTGAAAGAAATACCTTCCCCTGAGATATTTACAACTCCTAAAATGTATTTTTGTTACATCCTTAGCTATCAGTTGTACCAATGTCTGTATTCTCGTCATCCATAATGCAGCACTAGCAATAGGTGTGATATTTGAGTTATGTTTTAAGATATGCACATGTGTGTGTGCTAATCATGTGCGCTAGTAGTGCCGTATACAAGTGTACCATAAAGAGTGTTGCATAAAACGTGATGTTGATTTTAAGCATTAGGAATTGTGTTCCATGAAGTTTCGTTTTGCGTGAGAAGCTTCAGCACGTCCCCCGAAGAGTACGGAAGCCAGTCAATGACATTTCTGTTTCTGCACAGGAAGAATTGTGGCTTCTACAAACTGCGTATTCCCTTCTGAGAAATCCGTGCTCGTGTTGGAACAAAATTAAGCCACATTGATGCGAATATTTGAAATGGGCGGGAGTAAGAGGGAAAGACTGCAGCAACTTAGTCACACAACTGAGAATGAGATAGGTATGTTGCATATTTTGTAAGAGATATCACACTCTAACGTAAGGATCCCTAGCATGAAAAATTAGAAGTTATTACATAATTATCTATGTCAATCCAAACCATTTGATGTAGTTTCAAGTACATGGGAATTTATTTCTTTTATGTGCAGTGGTGTAACGTTCACCCCCTCACTGCGGGAGGCCCTAGGCCTCTAGGGGGCCAAAGCTAGACTGACGCCGTAGAATTTCACAAAATTAGCTTTACATTTTTTTTAATCCAATTTTTAAGTGATTTTCAAATTGGCGATCTAACATCATTCAAAATCAAAACTTTGATCGTTTATTAGATATCTTGGATCCAATAACCAAATCAAAAAACATTTTAATTTGCTGTAAGAGGAAAGAGACACTTTTCTTTAGTGGGTTTTCTTTCCAAACCTAAATTACTAACAGATAAAAAGAAAGTCAGACGGAAAATTGGATAAAATGCTAGAAAGATAAAAAAATTCATCGCTGTTTTTTTAGTATACTTCATGTTAGCGGTAGGGAGAAAAAAAAACATGTTATTTTTTACTGAAGTAGCAAAGTAACTTATTGGCGTCTTTAGCTCCCCTCCCCCATGTATTTCCTTTTCATTTAGCGAACTCATAAATAACGTACATCTGTTATGCTTTTTTCATGAAAAATAGTATTGCGATACTTGAAAATGCATAGAGAGCATTTTAAATGATTATATGGTCTAGATTTATGATTTAGAAACCCATATGTGTGTGCCCACAGAAATTTCCGGGGAGTTATGAGTATTCAATCAAATAAAGCATACTGAGAAATGTTTCACAAAATTGTTTTTAGAACATATATATTTTTATATTCAATGCAATTCAATATAGGGAGTGTTCCTTCGCTGTTAAAACATTTTGATCTCACTTCTCTCTTGTAATATTAGAACTGTTTTTTGTAAAAACGGAATTAATTATTCTGGTTCTTATACTGTTATTTTGTTAATAAGACAAGAAGAAACGTGGCCCTAAAATGTGTGGAGTTAAAAAAACTTTGAGTAGTTCTCAAAAACGAAAAATTCGAAAGGAAAAGGAGTATAATATTAATAGCAAATATGCAAAATTGGATAACTTTTTAATATCTGCAAGTTCATCATCTTGTGTAAGTACTAGTAGTAGTAATGCCAGGGAACTTGATGAACAAGGTCAAGCTCATCCCGGGATTCATAAACGAAGAATTTGGTAAGTGATACCTTTTTTCAATCATAAGGATCTGAAATCGAAAATATTATTTTACAGTGTTTGTGTTTTTCTTAGTGTATCGTTTTTATTTAAGTTACCAGATTATCAGTCGACTGTTGTTAGATTTTTCATTTTTTAAATATTATAAATACTCTCTAATGTCAAACGTTATTTTCATTGTTTACTCAGACACATGTTGATTTTATATTCAGTTATAAGTTTAATATTTAAATATTTTTACGTGATGTGTAAAGGTACATTATGTTATGGTTTTGCAATTCTTTGTATATATATATACACTGGTGTGCAAAAATTAAGGACGAAGTCGAAAAATTAGGATATCAGCTGAACGAAGAGGCAGAGTGGACAGAAAGACCAATCAGGAGATTAGGTAAGGTGATGTACGGTAGCACACGTGCAGATATGCAGGTAGACGTAATGGGGGAGTGTCTGAGTAGTATAAAGCATGTTGTCGGTTAAGATCAGTATTTCTGGCAAAGAGATTGCACGCCGTATAGCAGTTAAAATCACACCGAGTTGCTGCCTCAGCGAGAAATGGCGAATAATCAATCTGTTAGACGACATCTGGATGCTTTTACCCGAGGTCGAATCATTGGGAAGTTGGAGGAAGGCCGCAGTGTGACAAGTGTGGCTGCAGAGTTCAGAATTGCTCACAGCATCGTTTCACGACTTTGGAGACAATTTCAAACTACAGGAACAGCTATCCGGGGTTTCAGTAGTGGTCGTCCACGAGGAACCACACCCGCAGATGACCGGTACATTGTCTTACAGGCCAGAAGAAACAGGCGGCAGAAAGCGGGAGAAATCACTAGACACACGACACAGGCGACTGGACGACCGATATCGCGTTTTACCGTGGCCAGAAGACTGCACGACGCCCTGTACGGTGTGTACCTTTAACGCCTGCCCATCGGAGAAGACGTTCTCTGTGGTGCCGGGAACACCGGAATTGGAGAGACAATGAATGGGGACGAGTACTCTTTACAGATGAGAGCAGATTCAGTTTGAGTAGCGATTCGCATCGCATACTCATCTGGAGAGAGCGAGGAAGCCGCAATTATCCCTCGAACATCATTGAAAGGGACAAGTATGGAGGTCGCGGTGTTCTCGTTTGGGGAGGCATCATGCTTGGTAGTCGTACAGACCTTCACATTTTCGACGCAGGTTCAGTCAACGGGACCCGTTATTGTAACGAGATTCTTCTTCCATATGTGCGTCTTTTTAGAGGCGCTATGGGTCTGCAGTTCCTTTTCATGGACGACAATGCACCATGTCATCGCACAGTAGCTGCCGAACAGCTCTTAGAGAGTGAAGATATTGAACGTATGGATTGGCCGGCACGATCTCCGGATCTCAATACCATCGAGCATGTATGGGATGTTCTAGGCAGACGCTTGGCAGCTCGTACCTTACCACCAGTAACGATTCGGGAGCTTCGATTGCGCTGCAAGACGAATGGGCAGCAATGCCTCAACAACTCATTGACACCCTCATTCTCAGCATGGGCAGACGCTGTGAAACCTGCCTAGCAGTCAGGGGAGATCATATCCCCTACTAAAGACCGGATGTTTCTTGCTGGACACCCATCACAGTGATGTTTCGACCTTCAGTCGCATTGCGCTCCATGCTACTTTTTCAATCAAGTTTCTTTTTATCCCTTTCTTTATTTCTCTTTTAGTAAGTGTTGCTTACATTACACATGTCCTTACGTATTGGGGATCTTACGGTATTAAATGTGTTGATTTGGAAAGCTTTTGTACAAAGTTATATTGAAAAAACCGTCTCGTCCTTAATTTTTGCACACCAGTGTATATATATATATATCCGGCTTGGGGCTCAAGATCTGACCTTGTGGGGGACCCAATTATTTTCCGTTACGCCACTGTTTATGTGTCTTGTTATTGCGATAATCTTTTACTGTATTTCCAAAACGTATGCAGTTGCAATGATTTATCAGGCATGCAAAATGACAATATATTTTCAGTCGAATAAGGATTTTGCTTATAAAAGAAGATTTTTGTGTCTCCGAGTTTGAGAGCATGGCCACGAAGGACTGCATGACTCTTGTATTACTAGCCAACATACCGGTCCTTCGTTTGACGTTATGATTTAAGACATCATTAAATATTATTTACTCATCCTTTCAATGGGCAATACGAAATCATTCAACAGCCACAGCTATGTCACTGTTGTCAGGCAATATTTTAAAGATTTGCTTAAGACCAAGTTTCAGTCAGATAATGTGTGCCCGCACGTGCCTTTTATTTGCCCAATGACTCTTCATAACCAACCAGGCTGCACATTTACGTTGGCTCTTCTGTTCTTTTGATGAGATAATCACCTAGCTCATGTAATCGATGATTAGTGTATGATGTCGCAGTATACCTCCTGCCCTCTCGATATGCCACAGGAAATTTGGCATCTTGTGGAAGTAACATAGACTGCTCTATAAACACCTACTACACTTCTTGCTATTCATGCCGAAGCACGTCGAAGAAATTTATTGCCACCCAGGGGAGCTGCACAATTTCTTCATGTTTCTCAAATAGAATGGAACTGGTTTTTTATTCAATTATTTCACTCTTGTATATAGCTTACGTTTCTTGTTAACTTCATCAAAATGCAACGCATTAAATAAGCAAGTCACATTGTCAGAATGGATGAAGTCCGCACCACTATAAAAGTCTTCGATGCCCAACCAATTGGCACACGAAGAAAAGGCAGGTCAAATCTTAGATGGATTGATGGCCTAGTGAAATGTCTCCTAGCTTTGAGAACTAAGAATTGGAGAACACTAGCAGGAAGAAGGCTGTCCTGTAAAAAGCTTCTTGAGAAGGCCAAGGCCCACCCTGGGCTGTCTAGCTACTAAGGAAGGAAGGAAGCTTATGTTTCTGTCCAATAATTTAGTTTTGCTGTCTCTTGTCCTTAGAATGGCGTTGCATTCTAGATAACTAATAATCTACTGGATTTCAATATTTTGGATGACATTTAAACTTATTCATTTGTTGTGATAGTTTCATCGTAAAATATTTTCGTCAATATTAATCTAATGGCGCACAACTGCTATCTGAAATGTCGGTTTGTCTCACTTTAAAAACATCAACTTAGCATTAGTAATATTCTGTTGGAATATGTAAATTGGTAGTAAAAGAAAACTAAAAATATAACTTCAAAATCACTTAAACGTTAGAAAGTGAGATATAAAGTAAATATAATTCGCTTCACCCGAACAAAAATTGTTAATTAGCCATATTTTATTACTCTTAACATTACATATTCTATAAAAAAACTATCGAAGAATCTTAACGATATATATTCCTCTGTGAATTGCAGAAGGAAGCATAGCTTGAATTTCTCCTTCACTCCTAAAAATATGCCCCCTTTCATATTTATTTCTATTTCAAATTCCATATTTAACTTTCAATTTCTCACATCATCATTAAGATCTGTATTTTCGAGATTTATAAGAAACCATGTCTTAAAAATAAAATAGCTTTTAACATCCATTTATAGTGTATTCCCTCAGAAATTCGAGTGTTCCTATTTTTAGAAATGATAGTATATAATTGAAATAGCAATGCACGAGTATATTCATTTTGCTCTCAGAAAAAGATAATCTCGTTAAGCTTGTATTTTCGAAAATATTCATAATCTTTAATTGAAAGTTTTCAAGGGGAATTTAAGATTGTATTACATAAAACCCTTTTTTAAGTTGAAGCAATTAATACATATCTTTTCAGCTTATTTATCAGTATCATTTATAACAACAACAAATTATTGTGCATTAATCTCTCTCTCTCTCAAAAATCATTTATAAGGAAAAAAACTTTCTTACCCTTTATAATCATAAAAAAAGGCTAATGGTCTAAATATTACAAGAATGCAAAAATATTTGGATTAATGGGATTTATGTTCTATGTAAGGTTATCAAATTTATTCATGTTACAGATTTCATATGAATAAAAGGTAATAAAATATAAATTTTTTACTTATATATTTAGCTAATTTTAAAGTAGTTGTTGACAGCATCACTTATTTAGGTTCTAAAATTAACAATAGGAATGATTGTACAACTGAAATCCAAAAAAAGAACTACTATGGCTAATAGATGTCTTAATGGAATACGAAAATATATGAAATTGAATGTAATTAAAAGAAAAACACACAAACAGAGAAGAGAGAGAGAAGTACTATTAGGTATAAAAGTCTCTTAAGATCAGTATTAACTTATGCATGTGAAACTTGGTCCATGTCTCGAACAGATGAGAACATGATAAGTATCTACTAAAGGAAGACTTTAAGATTTATTTTTGGAGGAATTCAGGAAAACGAAATGTGGTGAAAAAGATCAAATTTCGAGTTCTATAAATTATATAAAGAGTCTGAAATTATATCTTCATCAAAATACAGCAAATTAAGTGGGCAGGTCATATTGTCAGAATGGACGAAGACTGCACCACTAAAAAAATCTACAATGCCCAAACAATTGGCACACGGAGAAAAGGCAGGCCAAATCTAAGATGGATTGATGGCCTAGAAAAAGATCTCTTAGTTTTGAGAACTAAAAACCAGAGAACACTGACAGGAAGAAGGCTGGCTTGGAAAAGGTTTCTTGAGGAGGCCAAGGTCCAACCTTGGCTGTCGAGCCACTAAGCAAAGAAGGGAATTTTTAAAAAATTATAATTTTTCTGAAATGCGGAATTTATTTTATTTATGTCGGAGTTCGAAAGTAAAGTGGGGATCATGAACAACGCAAACGTCAAATTTGAGTTCTGATTACACTCTTAAACCGTCGTATAAAATAATCATGCTTTCGCTTAAAGATGCCAAGCATCAATTCACATGTCGTCTTCGTACTTCAATTGTGGCTTCAAATTATGAGGCTTGACGCCAATGGTGTTCTTTAATTTAAAACAAACCAAATTAGTCTCTCACCGTACCTTTTTGATTTATATACTTATTCCACTATTACATATTGAAATATCAACTCTTATGTCACTTCGCCCTTCGATTGAGAATAATAAGATTTGACGCCAATTGGGTGACTTTAATCCGAAGCAAAGCAAACATCTCCCGCACACACCTCCTTATCTTTGATTAACTTATTCAACTATTACTTATTGAAGTATCAACTCAAATGCCACTTTTACCTTTCGATAATGGCTCAGAATTATGAGGTTCTATGCCAACGGTGTGATGCTAATCCAAAGCAAACCAAATCAATGTAGATATTTGTAATGTTACAGGGGCAAAGCTATAACTGTATCAGCCGTATCTATGATACGGTACCCCCAAACTACAAGGGCCGCATCATACATGAGGGAAAAAATTGTTAATATTTTAAGGTACCCCCAAAAAGAGTGTGTAATAAACTTTGATACGGGGCCCACTCAGGACTAGCTACGCCATTGGTCCTTATTTTCTTATCTTTGACTTACTTATTCAACTAATTACACCCTTATCTTTGATTTATTCAGCCATTACTTGTCCTTTCTTTATCCTTGAATTATACTCACTCACAGCCATTACATATTCTTTCTTTATCCTTGAATTATACTCATCCAACCATTACTTATTATTTTCTTATATTTGATTAACTTTTGCTTATTACAACCTTCTCTTTGATTTTCTGATTCAATTATTACTTATTATTTTCTTATCTTTGATGTATTAATTCAACTATCAATTGTTCAAGTATCAACTTGACATCTTCGCCTTTCGATTCGAAGGCTCATGGCGACGTAAATTTAAAGCAAACCAAATTAGCCCTTAGCTTCTTACTTAGATTTATTTTGCGCTCAATTGAATCAAACAATAAAATTCCTTATTTTCTAGCAACGAATACCGCTTTTCGCATACTGTTTCAGAAGATCTTTCTGGGGGGTAAATTTATGTATAGAAGGGTTTGCAATCCCGTGTTATATTTTCAATCCCGGGATTTCGGGATTACATTATCCAAATCCCGTGATTAGTATTGAACATTTTATGAAAAATTGTTAAAAATATTAGCATAGTTAAAATTATACAATAAATCTGAAAACATAATTAAAAAATTGGTTAATTGGTTTAATATTATTATTTATTGAAAAACACAAATAAAAACAAAACTTAATTCGTTATAAAAAACAAATAAAAATAGTTCATAATGAAATCTTAAAAACATTTCTTCATTTCTTGTGTTTCTGTAAATGAGCTTTTAAAAAACACAACCCATCCAGTGTTTCATCGTTTAAACGTCTTCTTATTTTTGTCACATATTGTCAAGCCGAAGAAAATGCTCTTTCAGACTCTTCACTAGTAAGCCTCATTGCCATTAAATAGGTGCATGTTTTTTCCAGGTTTTCACCACGTCTACCTCCATTTTCAAAAAGAGACATTTTTTTAAAATTTTTTATGACAGTGTTTTAAATCTAATAGGTTGCATTTTGCTGCATATCCCTTTTTGTTAACTTAATCTAGTTTTTCTGCTCCACTTAATGGTTTTTGTGCAAAGGTTGATTCAATTATTGAATTAGAATGTGAATCAGTTTCAAGTGTTACCTCGTTTGAAATAGAAGATCCAGTGGCATGAGCTGTTAGTGATACAGTGGGATTTGAAGCGTCAAGTCTATCAAGTCAATCCACTATTAATTTACGGCATTGAATTGAAGAAGGGACAGTGACAAAATCTATTTCTGAGACGTAGCTAATACCATTTTGTAAGTATTGCAGTAAACCACTTAGATCTGCGTGACGGTTTCCAAAAACGAAAGATGAGAGCTGTGTATATATATATAGCACTTTTAATTGCACACAAAAAATTCTACGACCATATTTCATAATATATATATATATACATATGAAATGCTTCTGTAATAATTCTGCAGAGCGGTAAAAATAATTGTAAGACGTGGCGAGTGAATGTTATTGCTATAGCGAACCAAAGGATAGGGCGTGGCCGGTGGTGGGTGGTTGATGCATTTTCTATGATGGGATCGACGAGGGAGTCTGGTAAATTAGGAAATCCAATTTATTGAATATCTTGAAACACCTAGGCGTATTAATTACAGTGAGCATGGACGACACAACACAGACAAAGAAACTACAACACACAACACAAAGCAGCCGGCTACATGACTACAGAGAAGAGAGAGGGGGGGATTTCCAGAGGCATCGGTTTTTATACCCGACGGTGAAGACCAAGTGACATGTGACATTTTTGTAATAAAAGCTTTGATTGGTTACAATGGGCGGGAAAGGGATTTATGATGTAATAATATTAGTCGATTACGAACCAAATAATTAAAAGATTATTTGAATATTATTAAAAGAGTTAATTGAAAGGATGCTGGGGGGAATTATTACATATATATACATAAATTTTCTCAGAATTAAATTCTTAAAAATTTTTAAAATATAATTTCGACAAAAATTCAATTAAATACCAGGATTAGATATTTTAATCCTGGGATTTCTTAATCCCGGAGAGAGCTACATTCCCTAATGTATAATACCAATATTATGGACATTTCATTATTTATTCTCTATTTTGAATGGGTCAGTTTACTCTTTTACAGTATTATCCCAAGATCAGTATATAGGCAAGAAGTACTGAAATTTTAAAAGCTAATGTTATTTCCTCTAAAAAAGGTCGTTGAAACATTTACCATGAATTTTAAAACGTTACCTACATCCATCACTTTTTGATTTTTATCTCATATCACCCAGTCTGTTTCGTGTCTGGAAGGAATTCAGGGAATGAAGCAGCAGAAATTTCTGTCCGAGACACATGCAGCGTCATCCCTCCATACCTGGTATGTCAGAAATGCC
The DNA here is from genome assembly GCA_019973935.1 of Trichonephila clavipes. Taxonomy (NCBI): domain Eukaryota; kingdom Metazoa; phylum Arthropoda; class Arachnida; order Araneae; family Nephilidae; genus Trichonephila; species Trichonephila clavipes. The sequence goes on from BMAU01018604.1 coordinate 1,227,697, forward strand.
TGGAATAAGCAGATAAATATTTTTATGATATCTTAGTCTGGAAAATAAGGCAGAAAGTAATCTAGAACTGAATTATATACATAAAAGAAATTGCTATGATAATGATTGTACGGAAGAGAAGAATTAAGATGAGCAAAGAATCAAGATAAGCACGACAAAAAGAAATCGAAGGAAGAAATTTTGCTTGATATTCATGGATTCATACTAAAATGCAGTTTTTCTTATCTTTTAAACCTGTATTTATCAAGACCTAATGATGCAGCTGAAACTTATTAAAGATTAAAATCTCAAATTTTGAATTTCATTTATGAATGATGCTGTACAGTGGCGCATACACCTGGGGGTCCGGACCCCCAAAATGTCCTTGACTTTTTTCCCCATTGATTATAATTCTAAGTATATAGTACGAAAAATTTAATTAAGTATATGTTATTAATGATTAACTTTATTAATTAATGCTAATTATTTATTGAATAATTAGTTTTTTACTGTATTTTGTTCCCGAAAATCGACAAAATTAAAAGGAGCATGATACAAGAATGGTGAACTTTCGACCCCGGACCTCTCCCTTGAAAAATTCCTGTGTGCGCTACTGACGGTGTATAATGTCGTTTTAGGGTTAAAGTATGAGATTTTTAAAACTGTCATCAAATTCTAACGAATGGGATAGAAAACAGAAAACACTAGCAGGTACAAATATTCTTATAAAATATCCTGAGGTATCAAAGCCTAAAACATTTTTATACCATATATATATATATATATATATATATATATATGTGGGAGACAACAAGGGGTCCAATACGTTGGTCTATCTTCTATTTTATTTTAACATTAAACAAAAATTAATTAAAAAGGTAGATAAGTTTTTACAGATAAGTTTGACGATGATATTCAGAAGATAACGCCTGCTCGCGCACCTCTCGCGTTCTCCTTCGCTGCTTCTCTCTTTCTCTGCTCTAATGTCCAAAAGTTTTTGTTCTGGTTTTGATTTGCTGCGCCTGCGCGCGAAGACTGCCTTGATTTTGGCTGCATGCCACAACGGCCATTCTGACCGTACGCTGTCCGCAGCGGTATTTCCATGGAGACCAGAGGAGAATCTGAAACATACAAAAAAAAAAACGGAACAGACAAGGACTATACGACAAATATACAAAGATGTAACATATCATAATTTTGCTGCACTAAACAGTTTCTCCATCATGTGAAGGCACCTCTTCGACATCCGGAAGGTTCCACAGGAAAACATTGTGTTTCACAGGCATGAAAACGTCTTTTTTAATGAGTTGATCTTTGGTTGAACGCATCGATTTTTTCCTCTGTAGAGTTCTGGACGTCTGTTCAAAACGATTTCTCTTTTTCCTTCGTTTCCACTGCCAAGGCTCAAAAATTTTTCGGAGCAACACAAACCGTCGATAATTACTATTCATAGGTGAAGGGGTAGGAGATTGGGAGATAAATTCCACGGAACTCGTTTTCATGGCACCATTGGCTTTCTTACACAATACTATATCAGAACATTTTTCTCTTACAATACTCACTTTTAACTTAGTACTCTTAATTTTATTACATTTATAATCCTTAATTAGAGAACTCAAATCATTTCTAGTATTAAAGTTCTTAACATATGGCAAATCATAACTACAGTTTTCTATCACATTTGAAACAGAAACATTTGGAAAAGAAACACCACTAGAATAAGCATAAGCATGAGCACCTAAAGAGGATTCACTTTCATTCAATAAACCATCGCTCTTTGCGTGGCCTAGTTTCTCTATTTCAGAATATACACTGGGATGTATAATAAATTCTTCGGTCAAGGTCGGTGATATTGCCGTTCCAACACTTAAGCTAGGAGAGTGTTGATTAAGAGAAATATTTATGGGTTTAACTTCTACCATACGCTGTTCGCCAAAACATGAACTTAATGTTATGATCTCTTCGGAAGGTGTTTGCACTCTAATTAGTGAGGAATTTAAAACTGGGATCTGGCAACCTGAATCAATCAATGCTGTTACGGGCTGATTTTCCACAAAAATGTTTACGTATTGAAGATTTGTGCGTTCATCGCTATTTTGTTTTTCGCTCTCGATTTTCAAAGTATTCACGTTTATTTTATTATGGATGTGATCATTAGATTCTTTAGGTTTAAAACGCTTCTCACAGTCTCTTGCGTAATGAGATGAATCACCGCATATAAAGCAATTTTTATTTTCTCTTTCAAGATATTGGGGATAGTTCTCTTTAATCTTTGGTTTAAAGTTTTGTGATCTATTTTTAAAGGGGTCTTGGGTATATCCATAAGTAATAGGAATTTCTTTATGTGATCCGCTTCTAGATGAAATATAAATATCACACTCTTTAGCTAAATCAATAGGCCTAAACCAATCTTCTGCTTCTCGAATGCCAATATGGGTTGCGGTTTTCTTATTTAAAGTTTCGAATTGTTTCTCTTCGACTTTAGCTGCAGGATTTAAACTTAATGCTTTATTTTTAACCCTTTGAAGTTCGACTTCTTTTTCTAACTGTGCTAACTGTAGTTTCGCGAGCTCTATTTTCTGTTTTCCTAAAGTTACCTCTCTTTCGTTTCGCGATATTCTCTCATCTATACAGTTTTGAATTAAAGTTTTAACGAAATCTGGATCACTTTCAAATGTACTACTGTTCTCAATTTTAGTCTTTAGTTTAACTATAGTGTCAGTACTTTCCACAGTACCGTCAAGCTCCTCCACAACTCTTATGAGATCCTCTTTAAGAGCGTTTTTATACATTTTAGAAATGGAAAGATCCTACCTTTTTTTTCTGGCTCCCTTGTTGCTCGCACGTACGATGTATCCAATAAAAACGTTGATTCCACTGATGTCACCTCTTCGCAGGTAATATAGTTGAAATTGTAGTTCCGGCCTCTACACAGGCGGATTATTCACACTGAATTAGTTCCAACCTCTACACAGGCGGGATTTTCGTCGATGGGTTTTCCAACCTCTACACAGGCGGAATATTTGTCGATGGTTCGTTGCAAAATACCTCTACACAGGTTATTTTGTTATTTGTTCCGACCTCTACACAGGCGGAATGAAGTTGAAAAATTCAACCTCTACACAGGTTGAACGAAGTTTCCGAAAAATGGCGGCGCGTCTCCTTCACGGACGCTGTTGTTCATTGTCCAGACTTTGGTTCAAAATCGAAATTTTAACTATCCCGGTCGAGCCCCCATAATTTGTGGGAGACAACAAGGGGTCCAATACGTTGGTCTATCTTCTATTTTATTTTAACATTAAACAAAAATTAATTAAAAAGGTAGATAAGTTTTTTACAGATAAGTTTGACGATGATATTCAGAAGATAACGCCTGCTCGCGCACCTCTCGCGTTCTCCTTCGCTGCTTCTCTCTTTCTCTGCTCTAATGTCCAAAGGTTTTTGTTCTGGTTTTGATTTGCTGCGCCTGCGCGCGAAGACTGCCTTGATTTTGGCTGCATGCCACATATATATATATATATACATATATATATATATATATATATATAGTCCTTCCTTATTTAAGCAATACATTATCCCGAATACGATAGATTTTATATTCTGTCATATCTGCGATATGTTTAATACTTTCATATACATGGGGTTTCATAATTCTCTCTCCAGTGACACAGCCAAAATAAAACCACTGAATAAAAAATTTCTCCAAGTTCTTTCCCTAAGATTTATGTGCAACTTTGCAAGTGCGCAGTTACAATGATTTTAAAATAAAGTTCTAGTCTCACTTGCAATAGTGCCATTTTATTTACATCAGGGGTGTCCATCCAAAATGACCTTTCAGGCCACTTCGGAAAAACGTTATAATCTCGCAGACTGAACATAAAAATATGTAAATTTATATTAAATTTGGAGCCAAAAAAGCCTTTATTGGAGTGAAAGTTTAAAACAAAATGAATTATTAGTATTGTTTTCATTATTTTTCACGTATACAGACATAGATAATATAATAATGTTTATATAATATAATAATAAAATTATCAAATAATATTTAAAACATTACAGTTGCCATTTTCTTGAAAACTACGGAGTTCCTTTTGAATTGATCTTTCGTTACTCATTATTGAAATTTGATTATGCTGTCATTCTCAAACGATTAAGCATACATTGCTTCCTATCTTAACCATCCTGAACAATTTTTTTAAACTTTAAAAAGCATCTCTGACTGCCTTTCTTACTTTTTGATCATTCCAAACAGAAAAGGAGGAGAAGAAATAAAAGTCGCACACATAGAGAATCATGTGCCATTCATAGTAAAGGATATGCATAATGTAATCGGAATTTATTAAAAAAGTAATTTATTATAGTAAAATCAAACGTAACTGTTTGATAAAATATAAATCTATTTTAATCTAAAAGACGTTTCTATTATCAAAAAGGATTTATTTTAAAACAAGAACAGTTAACAGGCAAATACATTGTAGATTTATATATATATATATATATATACATATATATATATATATATATATATATATATATATATATATATGTGTGTGTGTGTGTGTGTGTGTGTTTTGTGTGTGTGTGTGTTTGTGTGCGTGTTTGTGTGCGTGTGTTTGTGTGTGTTTGTGTGTGTTTGTGTGTGTGTGTGTAAATTTTCCCTTAAATATATAAATTTCAAAATAAAAAAAAACTTTCAAAACCTGATATTTAAAATTTTTTTTTAAGAAGAGTCGGTAAGCCGCAACTTACGTACTGGTGGGCCACGTGTTGGACACCCTTGGTTTACATATGGTGGTTCGGATGATCAATTGGTTTTGCATCACACAAACATCCCACTTTTTTTAAACTTGTCTTACTACACATAATGTCTATAAATAAATGAATAATAAAACTAGAAAATAGAATTGATATTTTGTATTCTATTCTATTCTATATTTTGTATTCCATTCTATTCTGTATTTTGTATTCTATTCTATTCTATATTTTGTATTTGATTCTATATTCGATATTTTGTATTTGATTCTATATTCGATATTTTGTATTTGATTCTATATTCGATATTTTGTATTACATTCTATTCTGTGTTTTGTATTGTATTGTATTCTATATTTTGTATTCGATTCTATATTCGATATTTTGCATGAGTTTTACGTTATATATGTAAGGGATAATTAATTTATAACCAAAATAAAGTTCGAGATTTCCCATTTAATATTTATTTTCTCACTGCACTCACGTATATAATTAAACAGCATATACTTCTCCAAAAAATCATCGAACCTTCATATTCCTGTCTCATCTCATTTCCTTTTATGGTCATAGGCCGTACTTTCCAACGCTTTGCTCTCCATTCGAAACCTAAACTAAAAAATGATTGTAGCAGTTATTGAAACAAAAGTACAATACAATTCAAAATCGAAACAATTTGCGTTGGTTTTTTTCGAAGTAAAGATGTTGAAAGGTGTTTTAATGAACGGAAAAAACTATTTCCCGAAAAGTCCCCATGCTTTCTTCGAACCGTTACATGCCGACTATCGCAACAAATACAAAGACAAAGTAAGATTTGTTGGTACTTAAGTATTATACCATCCACCGAGTCATCAAATGAAAAGACGTTGCCAATTATCACGATATACAGCCAATCATAGAAAACTGCTCCTCGTTTATACAAACACAATTATCTTACACGTGCATACGATGACAGCATTTGGCAACGTCTTTTAATTTGACAATGCTTTTTTATATATTGCCGAAGTTAGTCAATGGTATAATAAGTAAATACCAATTTGTTTGTATCTATAAATGCCAGTTTCGTAAACACGTACCATTAATGGTTCTTTTCAAATTGAAAAAACTTTTCACATCAGGCTTGGAACGTAACACACACGTACAAATTCCTATTTATGCTACAGTTCTTACACATAACATTATATATACTTATAGTTATATTTTTATGTATGGTTAATTAATTTATTATGTAGTTAGTATAGTTAGTTTGTTGTATTTTTTCTAAATTAATGGCAAATTTTAGGCCATATCTAAAACGGAAAATAACGTTACGAATCTTTAAGTATAAATTATCAAACTCTTTACATATAGCATAATTATGTTTGAAAAATTACGTCAATAAATAATTGGTATTACATGTGAATAGAGTCTTAAACAGGGGTTGAAGGAAAATTATGCACTTAACAAGCCGAATCATTCTGATTCATCATTTTATTAGGAAATGACGAACAATTTACTTAACATTTTCCTTCAATGCTTCTATTTCGCAAAGATTGCTATCTGACCTACGAACTTGAGATTCTTCTAGAAAATACTTCGATTCCAACGTCTACAGATATTTTGCTACATCAGATTTATCCATCAAAGCTCTTTTTTTAAGAATTTCACAACGCTAGACACAATATATTCAGACAGATAATGGTTAAAAGATAAAAGATCGAAAATTTATTGATTTCTTTGTTTGATTCAAACGAAGTTTATTTGAAATAACAAAAAAGTTCTTTTAACAAAGTGGCTGAAAACAGAAACGCAGAAGAGTCAATGCACACAATTTTAAAGTTCTTGATGCACTTAGAAATCAAAGAAAATCGAATTTATTAAATATTTTAATCGTAATTCATCGTCTTTCTTTATTTATTATTATTCTTTTTCTTTTACATGCATAAGTTGACATATTATTACTGTTTTATTTTAGTGGATTTCTTAAATCATTGGATGGATTGTAATTCGTTTCAAATAAAAAAAAATTGCATATAACATATGATAGAGAGAAATAAAAAAATCTGAATTGGGGCAGGAAAATTATTACATGGTTACCACATATTAAAATATAATGTTTTAAAAGCATCAAACGAAGAAAATTTGAAGAACTACTCCTTTAAAAATAGTTATTATATAACGGGAAACCATACGCGATCACTAATGTTTAACATACAAAATAAATAGGCAAACGATTGGAATAGTAAAATGTTCGGTTAAGAAAATCCCCCATAAAGAATCATATATATTCCATGCTAAGGAAAAAGAAGAATTTTGTTTTACTCATTACGTATCAAATGCATAATTTCGATGGACATTGTATTTACATGGGCAGACTATAAGAAATTAGTAAAGTTAAATGACTTCAGTTTATTTCATTTTAATTTCATTTTATTAAATACTATTTAGTATAATTATTTTATTTCTTCTTTATTCAATGCAAAATTTCGTGAGTTAACGGAGAGCCTCTAAAAAACGTTTCAAAATCGAATTTTATTTTCTTATTTTATATAATATTTCACGAGCGAAGTCATTAAAAATGCTTCAAAATCGAATCTGACGCTGAAAACAATGGTAAAAATCGTCTGTTGTATTTCGCACGCAAATCAGTTGCCCCAGTAGACTGCTTAGTTGGTATTTTATAGACATTACAAGTTAAATTTAGATTATTTATTTTTCGATGATAAAAAAAATAATAACCAATAATATGTCTGAAATGCTGTCTGGACGAAAAGATGTATGAAAGAATAAAATAAGTTTGTTTTTAGAAAAACCATTTTTTATTTCATAGAATTTCATGACAAAAATCAATAAATTAAAAATTCGAACACAAATCAACTCCACATTAAAAGTTTAAAATTTCAGTTTTTAGAATACGAAGTCGAATTTCATGTGCTTTGTGAATTTAGGAAGAAAAAAAAAAGGAAAAAACTTAAGGTGTTAGTACTGAAGTACACTGCATAAATTTCTAATTAACGTTTCGAGTTTTAATGACTTTATTTATTATTTAAATTATAGCAATTTTAACTTCTTTTTTGCATAAATTTTAACCAGATTCTCATTTAGCAGATCGAATCATTTCTGTCCTCCTGTTGCCCTGAAAAGTTAAGAAAAAAAAATGAAATTAATAATAATAATTGAAATATAAGGACGAACTTCAGAGTTAATAGACATGACTTTTATCATTCAGTCAAAATGATTAATAGTCCATTCAATTGAAAACAGGTCTAATCTTGGCTGTTTCTTGGAGGTCATTTTTTTTTAAAGTAACCATTAAGTTACTCGTGTTCCATTTCAATTGAAATGTATTAAGGACGTCTCATAACATGTTTTAAACAATGTTGCTATTTTCTTTCTTGGAATGTAACGTGAAAATAAAAATAATGATAAAGAAACAAATTATGCTACTATATTAATATATAATTTCGAGAATTTCGATGAACTTTTTTCGAATTCTTGAATTTAATTGAATAACGTGCGAATTAGATTAAATTGAACCGGGAAAAAATTGTTCTTCGAATGTTTGAATTCACATTCAAAATTCATGTAAAATAATTTTTTAAAAACTTCGAATTGCTTAGAGCCCAGTTCGCAGGAAATGCGTGCGTGTAAGGTTATTATTTTTTAATTAATTTAACATCACATAGCCAACACACATAAATTAGAAGTATCATAATTTAAAGAATTATTTTTCAATTGAGATATCATATAAAAGATGTTTTTATTTTTTTTAATGACTGAAATAAAATTTTAAAAATTGCAAATTTTTAATATCGTAAGCATCCTAGGTGCTAATTATAACTTTAAAAAAATGCAGTTTAGTTGTATATAAATACAGTAGGTGGCGCCACATATTTTTAGGAGCATTTGCGTCATTCTAGCAAAAATAAAAAACGTTTGTGAAATAATTAGTGAACGATTGAGATTTTTTTTTTTCTTTTTTCCTTTAAGGTTTTCCTGGAATTTTTTTTTTTTTTTGCACTTCGACCTTAAATAAGATTGTCTAAGTTTTCAGAGGCCAGGATTCTGTCTTTCTTCGCTTTTCAAAACAAACAATCGCAATCATAAATTTTCTTTGGAGAAAGTCGTACATGAAAATATTAAAAAATTAACTACTTAAAAAATTTTTTGCAAACAAAGATTTTCAAAAAAATAACTTTAAAATAATCTTATTTTTTGTTGTTATTTTATAGATCATTTTATTTATTTGATTTTTTTTCCCATCCAGATTTTGGGACGCAAGGAAATGTCTCCAAACGTATATACTTTTTTGTTCTTATATGCATATCGGATTTATGTCATATTTTTTGAATACTTCGCATTTCGGTGAAATATTCCTTTTTTCTTCAATAAAGTATAAGTATTTATAAATTTCGAATATTTTAGTTTTTCATCCTAGTTTCAAAGGAAACATCTTCACGAGCTGAGATTCTTTTTTAATCAAGAAATACTAGGATATATTTTTACAATTGCTTAATATTGCAGTTATTAAATCAACAGCTCTTTTTGATATACAAGAATAATCAACAGGAAAACATTTTTCTTCGAGTAAATTGGAGCATCCATTTTTTACTCGGAGAGAAATATAGTTCTTTCTCTCTCAGATAATATTTTATTCCTCCCCAAAATTAATTTTGCTCAAGTAATACCTAAGTAGCTTTGTAATTTTGTCCCAATGCCCTTATTAGCGATCAATTAAAAATCCTTGGAAACTTTGGAGTTTTTGTTTGGTAATTTTGTTTTTATGTTTTATTGTTACACTTTATATTTGGGGGGATTCGAAAATCATCAAAATACATAAAAAACTTTCCTTTTTAATTAAAAAAATATATATATTCTTTCCAATCTTCTAACTTTCAAAAGAAATATCACAAAATCTGATAATAGCTTCAAATGGTTTCTTTTTTCATACAAATCTAAACAATTGTCTTGAGAGAATTTTCGCAAGTAAAGAGCATATGTTAGACAGATTTAAATTCTATTTCATAGATCAGTGATCCCCAACCCCCAGTCCGTATACCGCTACCGGTCCGTGGATCAAATGGTGCCGGGCCGCCTAAAGAACATTAGTCATTTAATTTAAAGTGGTGCCTTTCTCACGGATTTGCGCAACTTTCCACGGAAATCACTTTATATTCCACGTAAAGTCACTTTTATTCATTTTTGGTGTAACTATGTGACGGGCTCACGAGTCTTTTCATTAACATGTCGTTAAAATTCTTTGGGGCCAGAATTAATGGTAACTCTTTTCCAACCAAATCCAAGAAGTGAAGCGTGAAGGAAAGATGCACATTAGGAAGCTTTTAAATATCAGAAGTTAGAGTAAGCGGGGTGGCAATTTGAGGAATGTAAAGATAATCCGTAGTTAGTGTGATGCGATTGTGGAAACGTTAAGTGACAGCAAACAGAAATTATAAGTGATAGAGAGCCCTTAAGTCAAGGTGCATACCATTGCACTCCAGAAAATGCGCAACTTCATCTAGGATTATTGTGATCGCTACTTCAGACTACTTTAAAGGTAGGAGTGACTATTTAATATTCGGATCTGTGATAGTCTAGAAATAGAGATTAGGCGAGTAAGTATTGATAGTGGTCCGGGTTACGTTATTTCGGTATTATAAAGGGTGTTTTTTTTTAGCGGTAAAGAACTTTAAATTGCAATAAAACAACGATGTATTATTCGATTGACATGAATTTTTTTATTCGAAAGATAATCTTGTGGCATTACATTTTAAATATGGTTTCTGGCATAGGACTGCCACGGCTGGCTCGGATGTAGTCCAATCTGGACGTCCAATTTTCGATGACTTTTTCCAACATTTGTGGCCGTATATCGGCAATAACACGGCGAATGTTGTCTTCCAAATGGTCAAGCGTTTGTGGCTTATCCGCATAGATCAATGACTTTACATAGCCCCACAGAAAATAGTCTAGCGGTGTTAAATCACAAGATCTTGGAGGCCAGTTCACAGGTCCAAAACGTGAAATTAGGCGGTCAGCAAACGTGTCTTTCAATAAATCGATTGTGGCACGAGCTGTGTGACATGTTGCGCCGTCTTGTTGGAACCACAGCTCCTGGACATCATGATTGTTCAATTCAGGAATGAAAAAGTTAGTAATCATGGCTCTATACCGATCACCATTGACTGTAACGTTGTGGCCTTCATCGTTTTTGAAGAAGGATTCCACCAGCCCATAAAGCGCACCAAACAGACAGTTTTTCTGGATGTAACGGTGTTTCGACATACGCTTGTGGATTAGCTTCACTCCAAATGCGGCAGTTTTGTTTGTCGACGTAGCCATTCGACCAGAAGTGCGCTTCATCGCTAAACAAAATTAGCTTATGAAAATCGACCATTATTTTCGAAATAAAATTGCACAATTTGAAAGCGTTGTTCAGGCGTGAGTCTATTCATGATGAATTGCCAAACCAAACTGAGAATAAATCACTTGACAGCTGTTAAATCGGTCGCCATCTTGGAAAGTAATGCCAACTTAAACTTCTATACCTGAAAAAAAACACTCTGTATAAATTGCGTGTTTAGCCACAGTAGATTCTCTCACATATATTATTATTATCTTATTTGTTAGACGATTAAGTTAAAGATCTTAATAAAGTCATATTAAGATCATGTCTGCTTCTAGTACTTCCGTTATTCCCACACCTCTAGCTCACGCTGATAATCAAGAAGAAGGGCATCCGAGGGGAGTGCCGTGACAACTGTATTTTACTCTAAAGGCATATTTAAATGTAACTAAATTAAAATTGTTAAATCTCAGAACAATCTAAAATGTAAACAATCAACGTGTCCCACCCTCAGCGGGCCACGGTAAAATTATCAAACGTTGACCGGTCAGCAGCGATAAAAAGGTTGCGGGGCACTGTCATAGACAGTATAATATTTTTGACACATTTTTCCTTTAAACTTTGACAGAGCTGTAGTTAAATTCAACATTTTGCTTAAAGTTGGTTTTTTTTTTGCGCAATATCTGTAAATACGCGATACAAAAGATTATAAATTCATAAAATAAGTAATAACGTATTTCTATGTAATATGTTTTAAGAGATATATGCAGGGACGTCTTGAGGCATGGCCAACTGGACCCGGACACCGACCTCAGCGGCTTCGTCTCGTTCTCGACTCAGCCGTAATAAGATAATAATTCGTATAATTTATAACGGTCAAATGTTATTTATGGTTGTATTCACCGAAAACTTGGGAATTTCTGACGATATGTCAATTGGCTGGCTACATGTGATGACCGTCATCCATGTAAGACAAGAGTGTCAAATTCAAACAAACAAGGTTTAACTTAAGAGAGCCGCAAAAAAGTATTCCGAGAAGATTATTTCGAATTATACGTTATAATAAACATATATAAAAGAATAAGAAATATTTAATGTTTATGTTCTGACACGACATCTGTTATTACCTTTCCTATTTCGGGAGAAATTTTGATCACAGTGATTACTTCGAAAACTGACCCAAGGTAAGCGTCCTTAATACTATTTCTAACAGGAGACTTGTTTCCTTTCATGACTGAAAATTACTGCTCGCAGTGATAAGTACTTCCAAACATGGAAATAATTTATACATGCGAATTTTTGAGTATTTTCAAACCCGGCTGGTAAATAGTTCAAAACATCAGACACACCCCCTTCAATAAATTTTGCCTTCAAATTTAAGCCGCACTGAATTGTAAGAAGTTTTATAAATTCTACCTATCTCGTTTTTATATTTGCGTTGGTTTGTTATCCTTACTAATACCATAAACGTGAAAGTTTGTGTGGATGTTTGGTACTTTTTAACGCAAAAATAACTGAATGGATTTTAATGAAACTTTACTATAATATAGCTTATACAACAGAGTAACACATAGGCTATAATTTACAAACATATCGTGTGAAGTGTCCAAAATATAATGATAATTGTCAAGTAAGTAGGAAAAAATTCTGCCTTCTGCAAAAAAGCCCGCGACAGCATAAAGTTATCTTTTATGTATGAAGCAAAACTTTGCAATTTGTTTTGTCTACGCCAGGTGCCAGGAACTGCGAAAGTTTAAACAGGTGGAGTGTGAGGCTGATTACAATTTTAACATAAAATAAGTACAACAAAAAGTAATATTAATGTAATACACTTCCAGATATGAATTATTTATACTACTTTAAGTGTTCATTACACAAAATTTGTAACAATGTGTTACTTTTGCTGAGCAGAGATCAGCTTAGGAAGGTGTTTTCAAAAATCGACCCACAAGAGAGTTGCGGGGAGTTATAGATTAAAAAAATTCCTTTTTATCAGCTACTAGATCTACAGACTAAAAATTTAACGAACAAGTTTTTTTTTATTCAGCTGAGATATGCAGAAAGCTTTTTTTTTATTGTTGTTGCTTAATTTGCAATTTACGTAAAATTAACTCATTAAAAACTTCTTTATACTTGAATCTGTATTGTTTAATTTTTCAATTTACCCGTGCGAAGAACGGGTATAACAGCTAGTTTTATTATATATTAGTTTGTGCCGATATATTTATTGGCCGGGTCGCAAAAATGTTCATTGGGGGCCCCGAGTTTGACACCCCTTTTGTAAGACCAAAGCCTACCACCATACTATCATTACTGATTCAGTCAAAAACCGGCTGTTGGTCGAGACGGTTTGTGCGATTTAAGTCATGCACATTTGTTTGTTTCGGGTTATTGTTTGTACGAGTATTTGACAGCATATGCTATACTGTCTACTTTTAAAAATCACAGGTGTGACTTATATTTGTGTAAGGGCCCAGGGCCTCAAGAAGTCTCAAGAGGTCCCTGATCACTTGGTTAAGCGATGAATGGCAAATTTTAGAAAATGTAGAAAACTGACACCCGCCATCCATCGTTAAGTACAGCGGCCACTAATTTCACAATTTTACACTAATTTCTTTCACTAGCGTGGTCTTACAGAATCACAAGTCAGTCAAAAAACTACTGGTATAGTTAAAATTAATGTAATTTATTTTAATTTGGGTTTGAGAAAATGTCACCTAACTTAGACTCTACATAAAAAGAAAAAATTAGGCAAGCTATTTCAAAGGATGGCCCAATTACTTAAGATTTCAAAAAAGTAAAAAACTTTCTACTTTTCCATCCATAACAATTTTTGACATTCATCTTACAAAATGACTTCTTTTAAGGTGTCCGACTACGTTCGGGACCGTGATTTTGAAAAAGCGCATAAATGGATAATATTCATATTTAGTGTCACTTAGATTAGAGTACATGTATAAAATAGTTTTAAGGACATAATGACGAAAAAAATTATTTTAATACAATATTTCGGCAAAAAATTAAATTAGAACAACCTTTTTTCAAAGCGTTCTCCTTTTATAACAAATGCTTCTATAATAATAATATTTGGCTTGCATATAGCGAAGACTTCTCTCCAGAGAGTCTGAACTAGGATTTTTGAAAAATTCACATTATTTTCAGAGTTACCACCTATTAAAATAATTACCGGCGTTTTTTTCTTAAAATTTCTCCCCTCTGTTGTCGTAAAATATGGATAAATTCACTTCTAAGTTATATACACTCTGTCGCAAAAAAATATATGCACCCAGAAGAAATCAAGCTACAATCACGAAACTCGGCAAGAATGTAGTCTGGTAAGAGATATGCAAATGATTAAAATTTCGAAGCCAATGAGACAAGGCTAAGTGTGCTATGCGCATATTAGTTGCGCAACTGGGAGTGTTTAAAAGCATGAGTACGAGCGCCGTACGGCTATCCAAACGAATCTGATGACTTTGATAGACGATATTGAGACTTAGGATGCCTCTAAGACGTAACCGGCGGCAGTACGAGCAGCTGACGGACTTTGATAGGGGCCGTATAATAGGCCTCAGAGAAGCAGGTTGGTCGAATAGACGTATCGGCCGCCACCTCGGTCGGAGCGATATGGTAGTTGCTCGGTGTTGGCAACAGTGGATCACAGAAGGTAGAGTGTACCGTCGTGGAGGGCCAGGACGTCCCAGGAACACAAATGATCGCGAGGATCGTGCAATCAGAAGAGTGGCCACTTCGGCACCAACAACGTCGCTAGCATCGATTCAACGCCACTTACCTCCTTCCAGACATCCAGTGCCATCAAGAGAAACCATAAGGAGACGACTGACCGAAGTTGGCTTGAGGAGCCGACGTCCGCTAAGACGCTTACCACTGACCCCACATCATAGGCAGTGTCGACTGGATTTTTGCCGACCTCGGGCAACTTGGAGTGTGACAGACTGGAGACGTGTCATCTTCAGTGATGAATCCCGATTCAGTCTCAGTGCTGATGACCACCGCACACGTGTCTGGAGGCGCACCGGCCAGCGGTCCGATCCGGCATTTATTGTCGAGCGGCATACAGCAATTTCACAAGGTTTGACAGTGTGGGGGAGCAATTTCTTGGGACACACGATCATCTTTAGTGGTCCTTCAAGGCACTTTGACAGCTCGCAGATACGTGGACGATATTTTAACGCCGATTGTGCTATCCATGCTATCAAGTCGCCCAGATGCCATTTATCAACAGGATAATGCTCGTCCACATACTGCGCGACTCTCCCAACAATGTCTTCAAGGATATGACGTCCTACCATGGCCTGCCAGGTCACCAGATCTTTCTCCAATAGAGCATGTCTGGACGCGCTGGGAAGGCAACTGCAGCCGTCCCGAGATACAGGAGAATTAACTGCGCAGATGCAAAGACTATGGCAGGATCTTCCACAGGGGGTCATAAGTGATTTAATTGAATCGATGCCACGCCGAATTTCGGCTTGTATAGCTGCCAGAGGTGGCTTTACTACTTACTGATTTTTAACCTTTTGCAAGCTGTAACCGCTTAATAAAATGATATTTTGTTCTGAATTTTTAATCATTTGTTTATTTTCATATACACTACATGCATACCAAATTTCATGAATGTAGCTCAATTTCTTCTGGGTGCATATATTTTTTTGCGACAGAGTGTATTTCAAAAATCCTAGTTCATCCTCTGTACAGAGATCTGAGATATATACAGGCAAAGTATTATTACAATAGAAGCATTTTTCATAAAAGGAGAATGTTTTGAAAATTAGTTATTCTATGTTCATTTTTTGTCAAAATATTGTACTTAAATAATTTTTTATTGTAATACTATTTTTAAAACAATTTTATATACGTTTTCTAATCTAAGTGACTCTAAATATCATAAATATTATCCATTTATAAGTTTTTTCCAAAATCACGGTTCCGAACGTAGTCGGATACCTTTAAAAAAAAACTCAACCTTAAATATCATCAAACTCGCGCGCGCGTATCAAGTAATAAATTCCAAAATAAAACAGAAAACATTTTTGTAATACTTCAATGAATTAATTGTTAAAACTTTGTGCCCCTTTTATACGAAGTACTACTTTTTGAAGTGTGTACTACTTTCTTTACTACTTTCTATACTACTTTCTAAAAGTGATCGCTTGATGTGAGTCGTGAGTGACTAGCTAAAGTTATTTCTTCCACTGCTTCAGCAATCCTTTGGCGCAGTTCGGTTACATTTTCGGTTGGTTTAAAGAAGTTAGAAGGCAAACACTTCGAACATTTAATTCTTTCAAATATTATAAAAATGCTTTCCGTTTTATTTTTAAATTTATTGCTTGACTTGAGTTACAGACACTTTTGGATTTAATTAAAAAGAATCACATCCTGCAATTACAAAGGGAGTTCACGAAAGAAAGTAAAAATAATTATTTTCTTTTCTTAGACCTTTATGTGTTTATTTTTTCTCCTTAGTTCTCTTTATCATTCAGAATACAATGAATCGGATACTGAATTATTAGAGTACTGATGCTTTGAAAAGCGACAGCTCATTTTTTTTAATGTTTAGAAATATATTTTAGATTATTAAAGAATCAGTGTTCACACATACACAGCAATAAATAGAAAAGTAGTTAAATAAGCACAAAATAAGGAACAGTATAACTTTAATTGAAATCTTAAGAAGCTCTTAAAGTGAAAATTCCAGAACGTTTTCTAAAAAAATCTATTTCTTGAAATATCGGTAAAAATTAAAATTCGATTTAAAATGTACGTAAAATCTGATATTTTGGAGAGAGTGAATCGTAAGATTCATAAGGGTGCTAAAATAAGAGAAAAGTTAGTAATCCCTTATTTGGGGTACACTTTATGATATTTTGGAACATATTCAAAAATTAATTCTGGAAAAAGTGGCGAAAGGAAAGTAAGTCAACCTCAAAGAATTAGCAGAAATTTTGAGAAGAGATGATTTGATATCTTCTTTACCATCCTCGAGAGAACAACTGCAAAAATAAATAAGCTCAAACAAGATCATGTTACATCTAATTAAGAATGCTGAGATGCTGAAAGGTTACCGGAATGCCTAATTCTTTCGAACTTAATATATACATGACCACCATTATGATTTTAAACTGCTCAGTAATACCCCGAAATTACAGGATAGGTGGTATACATTACTGATGACCACGTAAGTCATCAGTAATTTCGCATATAAATACGTGTAAAATATTAATTTAGGAAGAAAACAATAATTTAGAAAAAAAAAAATGTTTAATAAGTTCTTCGATAACACAAATACAAAACCGCAAATCAAAGTTCTTTTGCTTTCATAAAATCTAACCAGTAGTCTCTCTGCCGGCTCAAAGATTTGTTTTTCTACAGCAAAATTTCCTCGTAGCATGTTAATATTTTTTTATTCCTTGTTTTGTTGAAAAAAAATACGCTCTTCCCTAGAGTATGTATTTTCCAAAATTTGTAACCCTTTTTCAATTAACCCTTTATCTACCGCATTATAATATACTGCAGTTTTTTTCATGCAATATTTTTTTTTTGGATCACTACATTGAAAATTAAGGGATATACTCGTACATAAACAAAAACATTGAACTTTGAGAAATTGAATCCGTTAGAGCTAATTAATTAATTAAAGATATTCCACTGTAAAACTAATTATATACACTGTTCACTTAAAATAAAGAGTCAAATCGTTTTCTAAGGTCCTCATTAACATACAAAAAAATAAGACGCTTACATTTTGACATTAACTATTTTTGCGGGACAAAAATGATAATCTTTGCAATCCGCTGAAAACGCCGTTAGCTGAAAAACAAATTTCTGCTATAAAACTATTCGCCTTCCCCGTTAAAACACTCGTCATAAAATCCGTGCTGCGATATATCGTGGAAGAGAGTGGATTTTCAAAGAGTATTCATGCTAAGTGTGTGTGTGTGTATTGTCAGAATATTCGTAAAATTGGTTATATGTTATTTTAAAGTGAGAGGTACTTATAAGTACCGTCGGTAGATAAAGGGTTAAACTGAGGCCTTCTGTCAAATTACCAACCGTCATTCGATCTTCTGATTGAACTGGGACTTAAGACTCAAGTTCTCCAATGACTTGCTCTTAATCATACATTTCTATGAGTTCATCCATTGTCAGCTCCTGATTGAGGAAATCCAGCAGTTCTTGAACGTCATCACACTATCCACTTCTAAATTTATTTGCCTGGCAAGATCGACAACTTCTTCAATCAAATTATCACTATCATTTGACTCTGGAAATGATTCCGACTGAATTTTAATGAAAAAAAAAAAAAAAGATGAATCTACGAGATTTGAAATTTGTTTAAGTAGAAAATAGCGAAAGTCGAGGTATTACGGTTCATTAAATAGCGCTGCTCTTCAATACGTCCAGAAATTAAATAATATAGAATAAATACAATTTAAAATGCTTATTATTATATTCAAAAGTTTTTCAAAATATAGAAACAACTTAAGATAGAAAAAGAGCAGAAGCTATAGCATCAAGAATTGCTTGAATGTGTGTATGAGGAACGAGAAAGAAAATCTTTTCTTTCTAAAGAGCGGAAATATCTTCATTTTCATTTCCACGTAAGCCCGTTTTTTACTTCTCATCTGTTTAAAAGTTAGAAACTTAAACTCTTCAACTCGAATATGCAAACGTTTTCTCCGAGCAGAAGAGCTGTAATGCAAGATTTTCGAACCCGAGAATCTTGTACCACATATTGTAAACAAAATGTGTTTATATTTCCGACCCCCAACATTCTCCCATGATTTTAAGTATTCTCTCTCGAGTGGAGAAAAGCAAAAATGTCTAGGTTATTTTTCTGTTCTATATGGGCAGTGGATAGAGCCTCTATCCACACATAAAAACTTTCTAAAAACCTAAATAAAACCCTTTTTTTTAATTGGCAATTTGCTTAATTCATTCAGATGAGAGAAAAGTATACTTAAGACGTGTCGAAATTCTTTTCAAAGATCAGAAATTTTATTTATAGTAATCAAAATACAATTTGTAGATTTACATCGAGAAAAACTGTTTTTAACTACCCATCAGAGGACATGAAATCCAAAAAAAGGTATCATCCTGCCATCTGTATTGATTTTCATGCGTTTTAGCTTCAATTAATGCATGCAGATAGACTAAATATCTATCACCCGTTTGGAGAAAAAATTTTTAATATGTGGCTAGACCTATTAGCTACTGCCCGCTAAAGGGTTAAATCAGAACAGTTGGATATAAAATGTCATTAAATGTCTTGGAAAAATTGTGGTATGGTCCGTCAAATGTATGTATGTTACTGATGTGATATGTTTTTCAAATATATAATTTTACGTGCAGAGTGTCTTGAAATTTAGCGACAAGCAGGCAAGAAGTGAAAAGTGGGTCATATCTGTTCTGGGAAAAATAAAAAATAAAAATTCTCAAGCACTTGGTTAAGTGAGGACGAGCACATTTTTGAAAGTGTGGAAATTGACATCCTCCAATATATAATTAGCTACTGCGACCACAAATTTCACAATTTTACAATGATTTTTTCACGAGCGTCATCGTACATTAGAAGTACTATTAATCACAGTCACAAATCGGACAAAACACTTTGTTGTTTTAGTTAAAATTAAATTTGTTTGTCTGAGAGAGAATCGGAGTTTGATAAAAAGATGTCACCTAACTTTGATTCTCCATAAAAAGAAAACTATTGCACACAACTCCAGGCCGCCTGGCCATTGACAGTAGGCTAAAGCAAGAACAGATAAGGAAAAAAAAAGAACCGTTCAGTAAAAAATGTGTGATGGAAGGCTTCATTTTTGAGAACAATGAATAACAACTTTTTTTACATTTGTCTATCAAAAATGAAAACTGAATAGAGATGAAAAAAAAAAAAAAAGAACGGGTTTCAGTGGAAAGTCAAGGTCATTTACAATTTGTCTCGCAAAAAATGAGTCTCAAGAATAAAAAGAACAGATTTAGAAAGAAAAAGAGAACATAAATAATGAAAAGAAAAGGATTGAAAGGAAAAAATAAGAAACAAGTATAAAAAGTGAGAAAAGAATTTTTGAAAAGAAATTTTTAAAAGAGAGAAACAGGTTTTTAGAATTTTCAAAAGAAACAGTTTAAAAAGTAAAATAAAAACCGGTTATTAAATTATACTCCCACTTTCATAAGATTTTTTTTTCTAAAGCAAACGTATATCAACATAAAAATAGACATATTTGTGTGGTTATCATCTATATATAAACTGATGTTTTCTATAAAGCATATATAAATGGATGTTTGTGTATGTCGCAGGAAAATGATTCAGTTAGAGATTTCATTGAGAATTGAGATGATCAATTCACGTAAGATGTTAAAATAAGAACTCTGTAAGGTGATTTCCCTAAGTAAGTGATTTGATCAAATCCCTAACCTGTTTCAGCGAAATGATGAAAGAATATTGTCAAGAGTTTAAAAGTGTTCATTCAGTAAATATGGTACATTATTAAAATTAAAGTAATTAATACAATAATCATTGAATAACAAATTATTTATTCGAAATTAATTTAAAAATAATTAGATAATAAAGCTGATATTTTTTTAAAAAAGGATATTTGTAGTAGAATTTCAAACATTTTTTTTAATTGTATATTAATGTAATACTTCAGAAATATCTTGCTTTATTTGTAAAACCTTTTTTTCTGTTATTATTTCCCTTTTTAAAATAAGCTTTTTTTATTATCAAAAAGGGTTTTTTTTTATCAATAAACAGGGCGTGTCCAATCCCTAATTTGTTTGTTTACTTTTTCAATTTAAGTTTTATCCAGTTTCTAATTTTGTTTTTTCAATTTAAGTTTTATCCAGTTTCTAATTTTCAGGCATACAAAAGTGATATATCAATCGAAAGATAATAATGCACAGAACATAACTAAATAAAACTAAAAAATAATATTTAGGTCATTCTGTTTTGGTACGTCACGTCAGAAACCCGGCGCTGTCTGGCACGGACAAGGAGAGTGGGGAGGTAAAAGGGAGTGGTAACAAGCGAAAACAGAGCTATACAAATACTAATTTGAAGAGCTCTTTCACTAAAACAGTTTGGGGATTTGATCAAATCACTTACTTACATCAGGGAAATGACCTCAAAGAGATGTTATCTTTAACATCTTGCGTTAATTGATCATCTCCCTTCGGGATTTGATGAAATCCCTAATTTCATCATTTTCCTGCGACATATATGAAATCGCATCACTCCAAAAACGTTCAACCGATCACCATGAAAATTGCCATGTATATGTATTTTTTGTGGAGAAGATTTTTGTGCTATCATTTTTGTTTCAGCTCCCTACCAGGTGGCGCTACAGCATATCAACTTCTGAACCGTTAGTCAATTGCCAAGTTGCCAACATGGTAGCCAAAAAGGATGCTAACTTGGTTCTATCGCCAACACTTGACTATTTCTATTGAATCGCCATTATAATGTAAGGAACGTCGTTGGTTGCGAATATTACAATTTTAACATAAAATAAATACAACATAAAATAATATTAACGTATTACACATCCAGATATAAATTATCTACACTATTTTAGGCGTTCATTGCACAAAAGGTAACAATATGTTAATTTTTGTGAACAGAGACCAGCTTAAGAAGATGTTTTCAAAAATCGACCCACAGGAGAGTTACGTGGCGTTATAAATAAGAAAAATCCTTTTTATTAGCTATTAGATCTACAGACTTAAAATTTAACAAATATGGTTTTTTTGTTCAGCTGAGATATGCAAAAAACTTTTTTGTTTAATTTACAATTCACATAAAATTAACTCATTAAAAACTTCTTTATCCTTCAGTCTGTACCAGCTAGTATGATATAAAATATATACTAATAGGATTCACAATCAAAATGTTATTCGATTTTACTACCTTTTTCCTGACAGCACTAGTAAACATGTAATTCATGCGATATTCTGATTTGTTTAAAAGACGAGTCACACTAAGTTGATTTTCAATTCACGGCAACGAATTCATCATCAGCTTCATTACCGACTCATTCAAAATTCTATTTTCGAGAACGAATTTGACGTTCTAAATTCTCTAGATGTGCTAGTACATGGCAATTTGATTATATTTAGCATTTCACGTACGTGCAAAGCTCCGGGAAGAATCCATATAATCTTTAATCGATAAAACAGCTTAATTATCCCCGAAAGATTAAAAATAATTTAACCCTTATATGAAAAAATTCTTTATTGCCTTATGATTGAAATGCATTGGACTAATATGATTTTACACGGTATCTATTAAACATATTAAAAGTGTTTTATACTTTATTTGTCCCTCTGAAATGCTTTAAAAAAGATTTTGAAATGCACCATTTCGTAGAAAATACTTGCTATAAGCCCGATGTCATAAACTTTTTGAGTGCTTGCTATATCTTTTTTTCTACTTTTAAGAAATTGTTATGTTATTGTTACTCTGACTATACACTATGAAATCTTATTTTAAAAAAGCATTCAAATGAATTTATATTTTTGATATTTAGTGTCATTTGAATGAAAACAGTAGTCTTCAAACTGTGTTCCATGGAACCCTGGATTCTATGAGGCATTTCAAGGGGCTCCACGAGTCACAATAAAAAAAATCGAAAAGAAACTTATAAATGTGTATGCAAAATGGATTCACGTTCTCTAAAATGTTTATATACCCACAAGATTTAAAGCCCATCCCTGCCATCAAGAAACTGAAAATTTTATTCATACTTAATAACTTTAATTTAAAATGCTTTTAATTTTATTATAGTATAATTGTGACGGGGCTTTACGGGATTTTCTATTAATCCTCTTGGGGAATCTTTGGGGCCAACAATTGAGTTATTTCACAGCCTTACCTCTCAAGAAGAAACCTTGATATGCAGATTAACTAGTTTTTTCTAGTGGATGTTTAGTAATCGAAGAGAAGGAGTCGAAGCTGAGTTGCTGAACGCAGTGCTGTTATGGTAAGGATCGGAATTTAGACGCGTGATTATAGGACGGACTTTAGTTATTAAAATAAATTAAGAAACTGAGGATTCTTTAGGTAACTTTGAGTAAAGTTAAGCGATTAGGATTTCATGCGCTACGAAAGAGCTGCATTATATCACTCTGGATTTTCCCTCTATAGTTGGCTTGTCTTTGATTATTATATTTGGTAATAATAAATTGGATTTCTCATGGCTAGCTTGGGTCATCAATCTTTACCTCCTACAGATTTAGGTCGAGTAGATGAAGAGATGGCTTCCTCAGGCGGAAGGTCATCACATATATTTGTGGATAAACACTTACAACATATCGACAGATTGTTTGTTAAAAATCTAAATTTAAGCAAGAACAGGTCCTAAATTTTAGATTGCAAATTAATGCAAAGTACACAGTATTTCTCACACAGCTATAAACCTTTTAATTCCATTCAGAATAATATGTATAAGGGAAAATTATTTCTCAACGTGAGTGGCTACAAAAATAAAGAATAGAAATAAATGAAATTCAGAATACCTAAAACAATTGTAGTTATTCTCAATAGACCTAGATTTCAACAGTTTGTGTGAAAAAATGCTAGACCATATCCTTTTTACTAAACTTAATGCATGGGTAGTCGACACGTGGATCACAGAATAATATTATTAATCAAAAAAATTATATTAAAAGTAAATCAAAATTTTTTAATAATAAATGCAATATTCTTAATTGCCTTTGCATTGATCTATTACTGATCTACTTTAAATATTATTTTAGGATATATTCTTCAAACTGTGTGTGTGGAATAGGGTTCCACGAAAATACTTTCTAGTTTTAGGGTTTCCATGAGTTGAAAAAGTTTTAAAATCACCGAATTAAAATATACATATAAAATTGTTATAAGAATATTATTACAATAAATAAAGAATTCAAAAGCCTTTTTTGGCAAATAAAAATGAAAAAATGACATAATTTCAGAATATTCTCTTTTTACGGAATATGTTTCTATAATAATAATGATTTGCCTACATCTAGCTGGACTTTCATATCGAGTTTGAACTAAAATTTTTGAAGTATATAATTTAGAAGTGGATTTATATATATCCAAATTTTTATTATATCAGAGTAGAGAAATTTAAGCCAAAAAACTCCATTCGTTTTTATTTCAATTGATCGTTACTGAAAATAACGTGAATTTTTAAAAATTTTAAGTTCAGCCCCGGTACAGAATTCTTAGCTATATATAGACAAAATATTATTATAGAAGCAATTTTTTATGAAAGGAGAATATTTTGAAAATATGCCGTTCTTCCCTCATTTTTTGTGAAGAAATTGCATTTAAATGATTTTTTCTGACAATAATATTCTAAAAACAACTATATATGTATAGTATTATGAAATAAAATGAAATAATAAGTGAAAAAGTTGCATTACCTACATGGCCAAAAAAGAAAGAAATTGGATTCCAAGAAACAACGATTGAAAATACAGAAAGAGTCTTTGGACTAAAATATAGACCTATTATGATTTCTAAAGCTGTCTCTGAATTAGACCAGTGAATTAGTATTAAGCTGCTTTAAGGTAACACCTTCCCCATGCAGCAGAAATTTTCGACATAATAGAAAAAACAGAGCCATGTTGAAAAATTAGGCCTGTTTCTATCTTATGTGGATGAAACACCAGACAGTAAAATCAAATCAAAGTATGAATAGAGAACAATAAGGTTTTTCACATAGAGAAGAATACTAAGAATATATATATATATATATATATGGTCAGTGTTGTTCTATTTGTTTGTTTACCAGTGGTTTCACAGAAAACATCTTCAGAATTTAAATTTCATCTTGTTTATTCACACACACATAAAGTAGACAATCAATCATCTTAATTTTTCACATCTATTGGTAAGAGCACGAAAACAGACACATGTAATAAAAGCGATAAGCAGCAGCGACATTTCACAAGATGAACACTAAGATAAAGAGAGCTCACAAAAAATTTTCGCTTTATATACCGGCAGTGGTAATCGTGTGACTGCTTTGTAATAAGAGCTCTGATTGGTTAAAATGGGCGGGACAGGGATTTCGGATACTAGTTAATTACGATTAAGATTAAAGCGTTAGTTTGAACCAAAGAATTTAAGCAAGTTTAAATATTATTAAAAAGAGTTAATTAAAAGGATGCTAGAGGGAATTGTTACATATATATATATATATATATATATATATATATATACACGTATGTAATAATAAAACTTTAGCAGTGCATAATTTGTCGTGGCGAGTGATAGATTTAAACAATGGTGAACCATAGAAAAGTCGTGACCGGTGGGGAGATTTTCTTATATGTTGATGCATTTTCTATGGAAAAATCGACGAGGCAGTGTATTAAATTAGTAAATTCAATTTATTGAATATCTTGAAACACCTAGGCATTTTAATTACGATGAACATGGACGACACAACACAGACAAAGAAACTACAACACAAAGCAACCGGCTACATGACTACAGAGAAACGAGCGAAGAGAGAGAGAGAGGGAGATTTCCAGAGTTGATTGATTGATTGATTGAATATTAACGTCGCACTGTTCAGCTACACGAGGGCTTTTGGCGACGGACCACGTAATTTTGAACCATGGTCAAGTGACGTGGACGACACCTGAGCTGGCACCCCCTCTCCTAACTACCACACCACACCAACGGGAGGACGTTTCAGCTCTCGACAGATTTAACGTGCATCGCTGCCCTACACGGCGGGTCTTTAGTGGTACTGGATTCGAACCTGTGACAAAGCAAGCCACAGTCCGATACCTATACCACTCGGCTACCGCGGCCACAGGAGATTTCCAGAGACATCGGTTTTTATACTCAACGGTGAAGACCACAAGACATTTTTGTAATAAGAGCTCTGATTGGTTACAATGGGCGGGAAAGGAATTTATGATGCAAAAATATTAGTTGATTACGATTAAGATCAGGGTGTTAGTTTCGAATCAAATAATTAAAAGATTATTTCAATATCATTAAAAGAGTTAATTAAAAGGATGCTATATATAGGGGGAATTATTACACCTACACACACACACACATATATATATATATCCTAATTCAACTGAAACTAATATTAAAAACTTGTTCATTTATACACTTTTTCAAAATCATGGTTCCGAAAGAAGTCTCAGTCATCTAATTAAAAATTGAAAATACTTATTTAAATACTTTTTCAAGATTTAGAATTTATTTTTATTTTTTATCAGGATGGTCTATATAACAAATTAATTTTCAGTAAAATAAGTAATAATAAACCCCATTTTCTTTGAGTCAATAAAAAAAATAAAATATTAGTTGTTTTCTTTTCTTTTAATAAATTCCATCCTAATTTTTTTTTCTGAATTATTCATTTGTCAAGTCGTTTAAAGAAAACTGTACCGCTAAAAAGAAATATTCGCTTACGAATTATTATTATTAAAACATTTTATTTCGAGGGATATGAAAAATTTTTACAAGGCTTTTCATTGTTAAAAGGAACTTCATTATTTGATAACTTATTCTAATATTACTTGTTTTTTATGACTTAAATAAAGAAATAGATTTTAAATTTTTTTCGTACCGCAAAATAATTCATTCTTATTATAAAAAGTCATAAATAAATATCAAATTCTTGATTTTTTTAAAAAACACAAAGTCTGGATTGATTGATTGAATATTAACGTCGCACTGTTCAGCTACACGAGGGCTTTTGGCGACGGACCACGTAATTTTGAACCATGGTCAAGTGACGTGGACGACACCTGAGCTGGCACCCCCTCTCCTCACAAAGTCTGGAATTATTGTTTTTGTTACCAGAGAGGAAAATTCGAAATCAGTTTCAAGTAATTCCGGAAATTAAATTTTAATTTATTTTTGTAGAGAATCATGTGTGTGTGAGACAGAGAGAGCATTTTTACCGCTTGCAGAGAACATGGTAGAAAAATGATACACTTGTGTCTTCAATTTTAATTATTTTTCTGAAGAAATTAAACAAATGCAATATTATCTAAAGCTAAAAGGAAAGATGATTCCCTTTTGCTCAATATATTTTTTATAATAAATTGGTTAAGGGAATTGAACTAAAACGTTAATTAAAAATTCTCAGCATGTTAGTGATTCAAATTTCAATTCTGCTGTATAAAAAAGATTAATTCAATAAGTTGGATGCGATTTAAAAAGAAGTACGAAACATTTTCTCAATATCAAATCACTTACCGAAACTGCGTTTAGAATATTAATTTAACCTGGGAGAAGGTTCGCACTCGATACTAACGCTAGTGGTCGCGTGGGGTGACTGAGTCACCCCAATCCTTTTTCTTATAATTTGTCATATTTTATTACTTTCTTAATACCTTCTCACATCAATCAGTACAAATATAATTAAATCTTGATTAAATACAGTTACATCGATTAAACACAATCAGACAACAATCAATTCAAACACAGTCCCAAGAGACTATCTCTTATACTATCTTATGCCTGACCACCCCGATAGTCGCTGACTAACAGCATCCTATCGACATTCTGTTTGCCTGATTGAAAAGAGTGACACAATTTCTCTACATGTTGTCTGCTCATTGCAGATACGGACACATTCTTTGCCCATAAAAATCGAATCACGGCTCGTTCTTCCAAACGAGACCAATTTCCTCAGTCTTACCATTTCAATCGTCCTGAACCGCCTTGGAATTTTCACTACCTACCCGCAAACCAGCTGTATGACAAGTAGCGCCATTTGTCTCCACTCTGGGAAAATAATATTTCTCCACAATATGTAGTTTTCAAATGCTGAGGCTTGTAACCTTTTTTTCTGATCATCCCTCATAATTATGTGCCAGTGTATTTTTAGCTTTTGTGCGATTCTTCCTGTGTGAAGTTGCTTTTTCAGCATTTGGAGACATAAAATCAAAAAAAAAAAAGACAGATTATTGGACGTGGAACCGCATCTGAGATTAAAATTAACAACCGGGGAACCAAATTATGACGATCTATGATCTCAGCACAAACAATTTCATCCCTCGTTAATTTCAATCAGTGTTATTTATAATTAGCTTTCATTAGCATTTTATCTATACATATAAATAAAAATGAAGTGTCTGTTTGTAATTTGAAATTAACAGTTTTTTACTAAATGCATTTAAAAGTATGTACGGTACTTATATCAAAAAATCAATTTTTAAAATTTCTGTCTGTTTGCTCCGGCTAATCTCTGAAACGGCTGAACAAATTTTGATGTAACTTTCACTGGCAGATAGCTAATGTTATAAGAAGTAACTTAGGCTACTTTTATTTTAGAAAAAAATTAAGGTTCCGCACAAATAAAATTAAAATCAATAAAATAGTAAACAATATCCGATTCAAATAGGGATTATTTATTTCAATAGGAATTATTTTTATTTAATAGGGATTATTTATTTCAAAGAGGATTATATTTTTATTCAGTAGGGTTTATTTTTATTCAATAGGGATTATTTTTTTTCAATAGGGATTATTTTATTTCTTGAGCCTTTTGTCTCAACGATTTCTAGCAGTTATATCAAACTTTTTTGTTTGATTAGGTTGCTGCCACACTTGCGACATTTCCCGTTCATGTCCTTTGATTTTAATGATTTTACAGTCATCAACCCCATTGACAGTGTCAAAGGTCATGCGTCCCTCTCGCCCTTGTTTGCGCCTTCGTTTGTGTTCGTTTCACCCTACTGCTACTTAGACCTGTTTTGATCCTAATGATTTTACAGTACTCACCCCAACAACAATGTCAAAGGTCATGCGTCCCTCTAATCCCTTACTCAACAAAAAACAAAGAGAAAAAAAACAAAAAAAAGAGAAACATCGATTCACAAAATAGAAGAATGACATTATACTTATAGCATAGGTATTTCTTTACGTGTAACGCATAATTATTAAGTTATCGTAAGCTCTGCGAATTGAATAAACACTTTTTTGTTAAATTCCACGTGGACGAAGTCGCGGGTAACAGCTATTTAACATAAAATAAATGCATTAGAAAGTAATATTAGCGTATTACACATCCAGATACAAATTATTTACACTATTTTAAGCGTTCATTATACAAAATTTGTAACAATGTGTTACTTTTGCTGAGAAGAAGGAAAGTGTTTTCAAAAATCGACCCCTTAGAGAGTTACGGGGCGTTATAAATAAAAAAAATCTTTTTTATCAGCTATTATATCTACAGACTTAAAATTTAGCAAACATGGTTTTTGTTCAGCTGAGATATGCAAGAAGCTTTTCATTTCTTTGTGTGTGTGTAATTTACACAATTTACGTAAAATTAATTCATTAAAAATTTCTTTATCCTTCTATCTGTATTGTTTAATTTTTCAATTCATCCGTGCGAAGAACGCGTATACTAGCTAGTTATAAATAATTTTATTTCTCTTTCCTTGTTATTTTGTGTATGTCACACAAAATAAAAAAATCAAGACTGTTATTAAAACGCATACATTTTTTTTTGACGGGGGTACTCAACACGAAAATTATAGAAGTGATACACATATGTCAAACACTGAGCAACGCTAAGACGAGTTTTGTGGAACTCGACTTCCAACAGAAGTTTGTTGTTGTCGTGTCCTTTCCGAAGGGAAGGAATGAAAGTTGCCAGAGCCTGAGACCGGTTGGACTTCTACATGCTATATGGAAACCCCACATATCTACACCTCCACAATTTAGGCATGGAACTGGAGGGAAGGAAAATATCCTCCAGCCCCCTGCACCCGTGGTTTCTGCTGCGACCGCCCACAAGACTTTCGGACCAACTGATTTAACGAGCACGTGCTCCCGTGTGTACACAGAGGGTATTTGGGGGCATCGGGCATCGAACCGAGGCCCTCTGGTATGGAGTCCAATGCTCTAACCACTAGGCTACCTACCCACTGCCCCAACAGATGGTTGCGGGCGTGTTACGGGTAGTAAATATCCGTTTCTGTAATAATAAACCTACACACTTGAAATTTGGCAGTTGTATTTCTTTTGCTGAGTAGAAGATCGCTAAGAACAGGTTTCGCAGAAAACGACTCCCAAAGGGGGGGAGGCTATTTTTCTTTTGAAAGTACGCAAAAGATAATTTTTTTCCATTTCAGAAATTCAAATCCTGTTCTTTTTAAAAGGAAAAACGAGGATTATAAAAAGTATTTTAGTGCAATCTAAATCTTAATGCTAAGATTTAGATATAAACAATAAGAATATATACTTATACATTATCAAGCAACATCCAACGAAGTAGGTGGGAAATGATTAGTGTAAATAATCAAGTTAATTTCAATAAATATTTTCTTGAAGGCCAGTGGCTGAGTGATTAGTGCATCGCGTTTCCTCACCACAGGCCCGAAGTTCAAACCTCGGGCTGGGTAAGGTTGCTCAGCCTTTCGTTTTTTCAGTGGATAGATAAATGAGTACCAAAGTTGCTTGGGAACTGAACACTGGGTTTTTTTCGCGTTAGACTGACCACGTGACCGGAACATCTGCTCATGCACCCCAGGGTCCAATGTCCAATATACTGAATACGGCACAGTAGGCCTTGGTCCTCATGGGCTGTCGCGCCACTGAGTTTAGTTAAGTAATTATTCCCTAACTTGGATTTATTTACCAGATGACAAATATCTGCGTAGATTTCTCTTATTTTTAACCTTGAAACCAAATTTAATTTTATTGTTCTAAGTGTTTTTTTTTTTTTTTTTTTTTTTTTTTTTTTTGTAATCAAAATCCTTCCTTCTTCAATGGCTCTACAGCTTAGGGTGGGCCTTGGTCTTCTCAAGAAGCTTTTTCTAGGCCAGACTTCTTCCTGCTAGTGCTCTCCAATTTTTAGTTCTCAAAACTAGGAGGTCTTTTTCTAGGCCATTAATCTATCCAAGATTTGGCTTGCCATTTCGTGGGCCAATTGGTTGGGCATTGAAGGCTTTTTTAGTGGTGCGATCTTCGTGCATTCTAACAACGTAACCTGCCCATTTATATAATTCATTGTACTTTGATGATGTTGACGATGTCAGATTCTTTATATGAGGTATACAGTTCTGAATTTGATCTTCTTCGCCACACGTTTCATTTTCCTGAATTCCTCCAAAAGTAAACCTAAAAATCTTCCTTTCGTAGATAAGTATCATGGTCTCATCTGTTCGAGGCATGGACCAAGTTTCACATGCATAAGTTAATACTGATCTTAAAAGACTTATACAATAGAACTTTTTTTTTCCTGTTGATTAAATTCGATTTCATATATTTTCATATTCTATTAAGACATCTATTAGCCATAGTAATTCTCTTTTGGATTTCAGTAGTACAATTGGTTCTATTGTTAATTTCCGAACCTAAATAAGTGAAACTGTCGAAATCTCTTCAAAATTACACTCTTTAATCATACAAATAAAAAACTAAAAGTGAAATGAGGATCAAAATTATTACTCTAGCGACCTCAATTCAGATTATTTTGAAACATATGTCTTAAATGAAGTTTTCGATATTAAGCAAAAAAGCCAATTGTAAAAACAAATATGTAAGTTCTTAATTCCAATTTAAATATTTTTTCGTCCTCAAGATTGAAACTTCACAATTGCCTCAATTTCATAATAAAATTAATTCCCTTTTTATTTAGAAAATTTATTTTGTTTACATACACATGAATACACATACGTATTAAATAAATTAAATCTTAACTTATATACTACATGTGCTTTTGAAAGTATTTTATCACGGACAAAAAAGCCAAATTGCAGGGTAATTCAAATAAAAGTTGTGATGGATTTCGCATTTCAATAACAAGACAACGAGAATCATAGTAATATTTCATTTTAAGTACTTAATTTTCTTTTTGCACCTTCACAACCAATGATCAATTAATAACATGTTTCAAACTGTCAAGTATTTCGTACACAAGCATGGCAACGAATATTGAGAAATTTGATAGCTTATTTTCCACCTGGTGAGCGAAAGTAAAATTACCACAGAATAATTTCCTAGTCTGCTGCTGTATTTCACAATACAATGCTATTGATTACATTTAGAAATGAAAAAAACAATCGTTGATAAAAATTCAACAGAGAGAGTTCTAAATTACTTCTTTCTTAAAAAAAAATTTAATTGAATTTTTCTAAAAAAAAAGTTTTAAATTATTTCTCTTCGAAAAAAATTAATTATATCTTTCAAGAAATATAGTTTTAAGCTACATCTTTTTGAAAAAAGTTTTGAAGTACTTCTTTTTGGTTATCTGAACTGGAAAAAGATTGCTGTAACGCGATTATTTGCTATATTGTGAAGTACCAATTTCTGGTGTATGATAGAAACTAATAGAGAAATTAAAGATTTTGCAATGTGAAATCTAAACTTTAGGTTATTTCTATATTTATTTTGAAGGAAGTGAATATTTTACGAATATATAGATAAAGCATTCATAATATCTTCATAATTAATACTTTTGTGCAAGAAAATGAATTTGGAATTGAAAATAACTGACTACACGTTCGATACCATGATTTCATAAAGGAGTATAAATGAATATATTTTTTATATTTAGTGTTACTTGAATCAGTAAATACATGTAAAATTGTTTTAAGAATACTATTTCATGAAAAAATATTTAAATGCAACTTTTTGGCATAAAATGAAGAAAAAAGGGCACCTTTTCAAAACATTACCCTTTTATGGAAAATGTTGCTATAATAATAATATTTTGCCTATGTTGATCTGAAACTTCTCTTCAGATATTTAACCAATGTTTTTTTAAAAAATTCACGTTATTTTCATAGTAACTGTCAATTGAAATAATAACCGGTCGTTTTTTGTTAAAATTTCTCTTATCTCCCTCGTGTATTAAAATATGAATAAATTCACTTCTATATAAATTATGAAATTTTTTAAAAATTATAGTTCACAAGCTCTGTACACAGCACTTGATTTTATATAGGCAAAATATTATCATTATAGAAGCACTTTTCATATTAGGAAAACGTTTTAAAAATATCTATTTCTTTTTTCATTTTATGGGGTCTCAGGGGTGTTAAATTTCTCTAGAGGTCTGAAAATGTAAACAATGTTCAAACAGGTATAATTTCTTTAAATTTAAATTAAATAGTTCGAATCTTTTACACATTACTTATAAAGGAATGGGGCTTCAGAAAAGTATAAAATGTTTAAAATATAATCATAATTTTAAAAATTATAAGCATATGAAAATAAGAAACTTTTCTATAAGAAATATTTATTAAGTTTTACGTCGTGCATGCTATTTTCTAAAAGAGTAGGTTTAATTACTAGCTATAAGCTGATTTATAAATACAAATGTATTCTTAATACTTTGTAGCTACTTTTATATAAATAGAATAATAACTTATATATTTTAATAAATAAAAAAATACATTTTTAAAAAATATTTAAAAAATTGCAATATTTTACAAATATTTTGAAATACAAAAGATATATAATACTAAAATTAGATAGGATTTAAAGAGCATGATGCATTGTATAATTCTATGAAGTTTTATACATCAGAGGCTAATATTTTAGAAAATAGCGTGCGCAAAGCAAAAAATACTTAATATTTATTATATAGTTTTCATATGCATATGACTTTTAAAATTATTATTATATTTTAAACATTTTATACTTTTCTGAAGCCTCGTTCAATTGTAAATAATGTGTAAAAGATTCGAATAATTTAATTTAAATTTAAAAGAATTATACCCGTTTGAAAATCGTTTATATTTGGAAAAATTTAACACCCCTGAGACCCCTTATGCGAAAAATTTCCATTTTAATAGTTTTTCTTATAACAACATTATTCAAAAAATTTTCTCTGTATATTCTAAATCAAGAGACAATAAATGACTAAAAACTATTACTTTATACGTTTTTCAAATTCAAGTTTCCTAGTGTAGTATATTTTTGTATATTTATATATTTTGTAAAGTATATTTTTTTAAAGGAAGTATAGATTTTAATTTAAAATAATTAATATTTACTAATAACGTAGTTTAATTATTAAACAATTATGCGATTCATACTATAAATTTTTATCTTTTGAATAAATGCTGTAAATAAAGTAACATTTAATAATAAATAATCGTCTTTCCAGGACAATTTTTGTCCTAAGTATAATTATGATATTTTTTAAATAATTATTCGCTTCGAAAGAAAAGACTTGACAATAATGTATTACTAATACCCTTTCACACATATTTCCTTAAAAAAATGTCGTTAGAAATGTATTTGTAATTTTTTTCTTTTCTTCGTGCTTTCTGATACGTAACATCGACGTTCTATGTTATTTAATCTTACAGTAACCGACTTGAAAAACTTCTTTTTTAAACAGAGATATTGAGGTTTTTTTTTTTTTTTTTTTTGTGGTTTTTTAGATTTATTTAGTACATTTTAAGATAAAAAGGCTAAAATTAAGAAGAGAAAAAGAAATTATTACTACTAAAATGGGTTGAAAATTGACAAAAAATTACCTAATTCGGACTCGCTCTGTACAAATAGTAAACGAGCAAATTCTTAATTTTTCAATTTGAATGTATTACTTTGCTATTCCTTTTTGAAATGACTTTCAGGATAAAAGATATTTTAATTTTTACAAAAACTAGAGCACTTTATCTGAGTTATTATACGAAATTGCTTAAAAAACAATGGTTATATTCACATAAAGAACTGTAAATTTTGAAATAAAACAGTGATTGCTAAATCTGAAGATTAAAATATTTTTACTGTTATACAGAATGTACACAAAAAATTTCAGTAAATTATTTTAAAAACTTTTTGAGAAATCGCTGTCTCCGTTTGAGTTTTTCGAAAAAAAACACATTTCGAGTAAGACGCATTTTAAAGTATAAGATATTGCTTAAAGTAGTGGCATCTGTTTTGACTAAAACACTTGTAGTTTTTGTTCTAGAGAATGGAAAATAAAAACCTTGATATTTTTATAAAGCTAATAAGATGGTCTATAAAATAAAATTATTAAAAAAATTGTCAATTTTTTGAAAAAAAATCATGATTTCAGGGTAGTTACCTAAAGGTATCCGAACACTTTCAGAGTACTTTTTGACAAAATAACATATTTATAAACATATAAAGGCTTTTTTTAGGATTCAATACCAATAAATACTAATATTGCCGCACGCATGATTTGCTACAAGTCCCGATAGCCGAGTTGGCAGAGCGTTGGACTGAACTTCCTCAGGTCTCGGGTTCGAATCCCGGCAGATTTATCCAAAGACTGGAATTTTGTTCTCGTTTTTAATGTATTGTTTTAATGTCTAGGTTCTAGATGAATCCAGATCATTCTTTAGAGTGCATACTGGGTATTTCTCGAATATTCCGAAGTGTATAAAAGCAGAGTTCATCGCCAGTTGGGGATGTTCTCAGTCCAGTGTTGTATCGAGCTCCCAGCGTTAGAATAAATCTAATTGTTTGTTTAATTGAACTGTGTACTTCTTTCGAACTCCGTGACAAGTTTGGTGGAGGAGCGTGGATACAATTACGTCAAACGTGGATAATAGCGACAACCTTCGCAGGAGCCTCCGTTTAAGAGGATTATCCCCCGAATTTGGACTGTTAAAAGAAAATAGTAGGAAGAGAGGACAAAAATGCCGACCGAGCAAGAAGCCAAGCCCGCTGTAGTAACACCTTCGTTACAGCAATGGAGGAGCCCATCGACCTTCCGAGGAGCGCCTGGGGAAGACCCTCTCAAATGGCTTAAAGAGTACGATCGAGTAGCCAACTTTAACAAGTGGGATGACATGATGTGCCTGGCTAACGTTTATTTCTTTCTTGACGGTACTGCGAGACAGTGGTATGTCAACAACGAAGACGCCTTAGATTCCTGGGAAGCGTTTAAAAATGGACTAAGTGGACTTTTCGGTGACCGTCAAAAATATACCAGAAGGACAGAAGAACAACTAAAATGCCGAGCCCAGCGTTCAGGCGAGAGTACACAGTCCTACATACAAAGTGTATTAGGACTTTGCCAAGAGGTAAATCCTCTGATGAGAGAAGACGAAAAAGTGTCACACCTAATGAAAGGTGTTGCTGAGGATATTTATCAGGCCCTGTTGACGAGAGAAATCAACGACACAGCAAGTTTTATCAAATGGTGCAACTATATCGAAGATATGAAACAGAAGAGAGTTGGTCGACCGAGATTTGAAAGGCTTCCAAACGTCGTACCGGTTGCATCCCTGACGGATGAGACTGATTTGGTCTCTCTTATTCGCACAATCGTACGAGAAGTCCATCGACTAGTTAACCAGACGCAAGAATCTCTTTGGACTCCGATCCCCAATCCTTAGAAGATATCCTTCAAGACGAAGTTGAAAGGGTTTTGGCCCCAGTGTCAACAAAACCTACAGAAACTAGACCACGACCAACATACGCCGCTGTAACCAGGAAATACAGAGCTCCTGTTCAGAAATTCCCACCTGAACCAAGAAAAACAGATGTGTGGAGAACGGCTGACAACAGACCTGTTTGTTTCCACTGCGGACGTCCTGGACATGTAATGCGCTACTGCCGAGAGAGAAAGGCTGTCTTTGACAACTCTCGAAACCGCCGACGGAACTTCGACGACGTTGGCACTGAAGAAGAAATACGCCGACCAAACTCTTCTCGCCGTTTTACGCCAAGTCCCACGAGAGGCCGATCCCCAATACGTCGTTACAGATCCCCGTCGCCGTATCGCCGATCCAGTCAGTCGCCAGGCCGTAGGAGCGAGGAAAACTAAAGAGAGCGACCTTCCAAGGAGGTGAGGCCGCGTGTACTGGAAATCCTCCGTCGACCGCCAAGATGACTGGTAACCAACTAGACGTAATAATAGATAAGAAGCCGATACGTGCTCTAGTAGATTCTGGGACATCGTTTTCTGTCATATCCGATAAGTATCGCCGATTTTTAAAGAAAGTTCTGTTTGCTGATGCCAAGAGCGTTATGCTGAAAGTTGCGGATGGAAATTTTGTTCGGCCGATAGGGAAATGTGTTTTACGTGTCCGTATAAACAATCGAGAACTGCCTTTTGAATTTATTGTTTTATCACATTGTAGCCATGACGTCATCCTAGGATGGGACTTTTTAGAGGCGTCTCAAGCCGTTATAGACTGTGGACAAAATGAACTTGTTCTAGAAGACATCTGTCGAGACTCCACAGCGCCTGACGCCTGGAATTTGTATGCCACCAGAGACTATACACTTAAGCCGCATTCTTTAACTAGAATAACAGT
This sequence comes from Trichonephila clavipes, assembly GCA_019973935.1. NCBI lineage: Eukaryota > Metazoa > Arthropoda > Arachnida > Araneae > Nephilidae > Trichonephila > Trichonephila clavipes. Next base: position 1,264,997 of record BMAU01018604.1, read on the forward strand.
ATCAGGATATCAAACCCGAGGAGACATAAATGTAGTTCTAGACGGCAGCAAACATTTGCTCTTCGAGAAAAATATTGCTACACCGTCCATGGTATCCACATATCGTAACGGAAAAAGTGATGTCTGGGTTACCAACCTGCAGTTCGAAACCAAATCATCCCTAGAGGAATGTGCATAGGCCAAGCTGAACCACTAAATGAAGGGCATCTATGTGTTATTTCCGACACATCGGGTTGCTTGGATGACCAGCAAGAAACTTCGGAGTCACAGAGGAATTGTTCGTTAATGATGTCACCCGAGTTAAGTGACGAACAGAGAAAACAAGCTATCCGAACTACTCCGGAAATTTTCTGGGCTTTTCACGAAGACCGACAAGTCGACAGCCGCGAAGACGAATGTGAAACACAGGATTTTTACTGGTGATCATGCTCCAATCAACCAACGAGCCTACAGAGTCTCGCCGACTGAAAGACGCATCATTCATGAAGAGGTTCAGAAAATGCTTGATGAAGGTATCGTCCAACCCTCTGAAAGTGCTTGGTCATCACCCGTTGTGCTCGTAAGAAAAAAGACGGTAGTTGGCGTTTTTGCGTCGATTATCGCAAGCTGAATAGCGTCACGAAAAAAGACGTTTATCCTCTGCCTCGTATTGACGATACGCTCGACTGTCTGAAAGGTGCCAAGTTCTTTTCTTCCATGGATCTCCGATCTGGTTATTGGCAAATAGAAATAGACGAAGCGGATCGTGAAAAGACGGCATTTATTACCCCGAAGGCTTATACGAGTTTAAAGTCATGCCGTTTGGTCTCTGTAATGCACCTGCGACCTTCGAGAGAATGATGGACAATTTGCTACGCCATTTTAAATGGACTATGTGTCTTTGTTACCTAGATGACATAATAGTGTTCTCAGAAACTTTTGAAGACCATCTTATGCGATTAAGACTTGTTCTAAAATGTCTTCAGGAAGCTGGTCTTAAATTAAATTCAAAGAAGTGTCTTTTTGCTGCCCAAGAAGTAAAGATTCTAGGCCATCTTGTATCTAGTAATGGCGTTCGTCCCGATCCCGACAAAATAAAAGCCGTAAGAAATTTTCCCACTCAAAGAATATACATGACATACGAAGTTTTCTTGGCCTTTGTTCATACTTTAGAAGATTTATTAAAGGTTTCTGTTATCTCGCCGAACCTTTGCAGTCGTTGCTGAAAAGTGGCCTGGAGTTTCATTGGGGTCCTGAAGAGGTGGAAGCATTTAACAGTCTTAAGAAAGCACTTACTTCGGATCCAGTATTGGGGATGTACGACGAAAGAGCTTCTACAGAAATCCATACTGATGCAAGCGGGTACGGTATCGGAGCTGTCCTAGTACAAATTCAGAATAATGTCGAGAAAGTTATAGCATACGCTTCTAGAACTCTGACAAAAGCCGAAAAGAATTATTCCACCACAGAAAGGGAATGTCTTGCCATCGTATGGGCTACCAACAAATTCCGACCGTACATATTCGGAAAACACTTTACTGTTGTAACTGACCATCATTCCTTGTGCTGGCTCATGAATTTAAAGGATCCTTCAGGAAGGCTTGCCAGATGGGCCCTCCGACTTCAAGAGCATGATTTTGACGTAAAATATAAAACCGGTAAGAAGCATAGTGACGCCGACGCTCTTTCGAGAAATCAGTGGAAGAGGAAACGGAAACACCAGACAAATTTTTAGCAGTCACGACGAGTATGAACCTTGCGATGGAACAGAAAAAGATAAAGACCTTGCGAAATTAAAACTTTTGAGCAACTCATCCAAAAACGAAGAATTCAGATTCATCGACGGTATCCTTTGCAGGAAGAATTTTGATCCAGATGGAAAGTTGTGGTTACCAGTCATTCCTAAACATCTACGAGCAGACATACTAAGGCACTTTCATGACGCCCCCACCGCAGGACACCTTGGTTTTTCGCGAAAACTTATGACAGGATTCGCAAGAGATTTTACTGGCCGGGAATGTACCGAAATGTCGTTCGGTATCTCATGCATTGTCGGGAGTGCCAAAGGAGAAAATCCGTTCCTCAACGACCACCTGGACGTTTAGTTCCCATCCCTCCAGCTATAGCTCCTTTCCATCGCATTGGAATTGATCTCCTTGGGAGATTTCCAAAGTCTGCTCATGGAAACAAATGGATAATAGTCTGCACGGATTACTCAACGCGATATGCAATAACAAAAGCCTTGCCGACAGCCGAAGTCGACGAAATAGCGAAGTTCTTACTTGAAGAAATTGTCCTCAGGCATGGAGCTCCTCGAGTAATTATCACAGATCGTGGAGCCGTCTTCCGATCCAGACTTGTTTCCTCTCTCGTCGACTTGTGTAACATTGATCATCGTTTCACAACGGCGTATCATCCCCAAACAAATGGACTGACGGAGCGCTTCAATAAGACCTTGGCCGACATGTTGTCAATGTATGTGGATGTAGAGCAGAAAAATTGGGATGAAATTCTACCATTTGTAACCTTCGCTTATAATACCGCTAAACAAGAGACCACAGGTTTTACGCCGTTCTATTTACTTCATGGTCGTGAAGCGGAAACGACACTAGATACAATGCTACCATTCTGTCCTAACGATTTTGATGACAATAACATCACCAAGATAGCAGCCAGAGCCGAAGAATCACGACAGCTAGCCCGAGTGCACACTCTGAGAGCTCAAGACAAAGATCGTCGACGTTACGATTCCAAACACCAAATGGTATCCTACGCTCCCGGAGATCTCGTATGGATTTATACTCCAGTGAGAAAAGTCGGTCTCTCCGAAAAACTCTTAAAAAGGTATTTCGGACCGTATCAGGTGCTACGCCGTTTATCAGCCGTGACTTACGCAGTACAAGATTTTGATCCTGCTTCACGAAAAAGAAAACTAAGAGAAGTTGTCCATGTACTGCGTATGAAACCGTACCATGATCCCGCCGAGCAAATCGAAACCGAGGATATTCCTCCCAAAGAATCATGCAAAGGACCCATCACTCGTTCCAGAATAAAGACCCTTGAACAAAATGACAGCGGGGCGCTGTCTTCTTTTTCGAGGGGAGCAATGCCGCACGCATGATTTGCTACAAGTCCCGATAGCCGAGTTGGCAGAGCGTTGGACTGAACTTTCTCGGGTTCGAGCCCCGGCAGATTTATCCAAAGACTGGAATTTTGTTCTCGTTTTTAATGTATTGTTTCTCTAGGTTCTAGATGAATCCAGATCATTCTTTAGAGTGCATACTGGGTATTTCTCGAATATTCCGAAGTGTATAAAAGCAGAGTTCATCGCCAGTTGGGGATGTTCTCAGTCCAGTATTGTATCGAGCTCCCAGCGTTAGAATAAATCTAATTGTTTGTTTAATTGAACTGTGTACTTCTTTCGAACTCCGTGACAATATTTAATCAACAATATTTAAAATAAATTGCCGGAATTTCATAAAAAATCACAATAATATGTGAAATTTTAGCAATATTTTTGTAAAACTTCAAAGCAATTAGAGAAAAAAGTAATAAATTTATATTAGTAAAAAAATTACCAAAACAATCTAGAGGCATTTATCTAGAGAAGGTACTAAAATTTTAATGTTTTATTAAAATTTGAAACTTTTAGAGATGATTGAGTAAACGTTATAAGAAAAATAACGCATTTATGAGACCATTATTTAAATAACATGCCCTAACTCAAATAATATTCATACTATAAGAAATATTTTAGTACATTCTCTAGAAAATAGCATAAATATCAGGTGCAAAAAGTTTTATAGAAATACATTTGTAATATCTTGCATGATCAGACTCGCCATGATAGATTTCGAGCAATTGAAATATCCACTTCTGGTAGATCAAAGACCCACTTCCGGTTTTTCTAACTTAATAAAATTGATTGTAACTTGGCCTCTAAAAAGCATAGAATCAAAACAAAGTATGTTTTGTAAAGCCAAAATAAAGATGTATGAAATGAAATAGAAAACAAAAATATCGATCTTGTCCAAATTTGGTCATTTTCAACGTGTTCGGATACCTTAAGTTAATAAAAAACCAAGTTTATCAGCTACAAACAAATGACTCACAGAAGTGTAGAATTCACTCTATGTTCTTTCCTTGACATTTTTCATTTTCACTAATATCTTTCTCGTTTAAAATAACACGTAAGTAATACGAAAAGTATTTCTTTTGTTAAAACTTCTTCTATGCATAAGTACTAAATATTTTACTTTTTCTACTTTAGCTGTCCCTTGAGCTTTTAGGCTTCCTGCTGGTTTGGACTGGGTGTGGTTGAAATTTTATTTAAATTTCTACTCACCAATTTGCATTCTTTATGGCTTATTATAATTACATAATTATAATTACGGCATTCAAAGCCGAACGATATTTTCTGGAAACGCACAGGAAAATTCTAGAATTGTGGAACACCCTTCATACAATTGTTATGTTAAATAGAGTAGGAAAAAATACCATAAATAGTAATACAGTAATTGGTAGTATGATCTATCCATAATACCTATTTGACACACAAATTTATTAAATATAAACTATTTAAGCCTAATAACTAGTGACTGTATATTCATCAATCAAAACTAAGCAGATTTTTATAGTTATCAAATGTTGCAGAAGAAAATTTTAAGTATGTTTATGTCTAAGCTATTAAGTTTTGCTGAAATAGAGAATTTCTTCTCTCAGTAGTTACTGAATATTTGAAAATATAGGATCATTTATACAGAATTCTATGCCAGAACGGATTTTTTTTGCCACATAATATTCAAAATAATTAAAGAGATGGCAGAAAGTATGAAACTTCAAGAGGCTAGTAATGAAAATAAACAATTAAGGATTTACACATGTAAACTGAGCATTTTTTCGAGTGATCTGTTGTCTTTTGATCAATTTTCCAAAATTTAATACTGAATTCTACAGGTTCCATTGAAGTTCTAAATGATTATTATTTAGATGTTAAATGATGCTGAAAATGTTAACTTAGCCAACAGCTATTGCTTTTTCATTTATGATAAGAAAATCATTGTAATGATGAAGATTTACATAAAGCGCAATTACTTCTTTTTAACCTTGAATTTTTTTATTATGCTCACGGCAAAATAATGTTCCTTGAAGTAAACTTTATACTGCTGCATTCCTTATAAATAAGGTATACATATTTAACTGAGAGACTTCAAACGATGTAGAAGTATTCGTAATGCTATTCCATGTATCTCTTAGGTAAACAAAACTAAACTAATGTATAAATACAAAGGAAAAAATAGGAATAAAATATAGTTTTAACAGTTTATTTATTAAAGCAGTCAGCACATCTCGTTATTCAGACAAGTTCCAAACGTTAAAGAAAACTTTAAACTTATAATTATAACTTATAATAAACTTATAATGATAGGCTATTAAGCTTAAAGCGATGAATATTAAAAACTTAGTTTGAGTAAAAAATATGAAATAATACAAATAAAAAGCACAAATCTTATCTTCTGTCTCAATAAATCGTACTTGCTTCTGATAAACATAAGCTCAAGATCGAATTAATTTTGTATGCCGGCCCAAGTAACACACAACTGCATAGAAAGAAGAAAAGAATACAGAGAAGAGAGACTTTTATCTGATGTAAATTATACATTGGTAAGGTGATCAATTGTCCTCTTTTAGGGAGGACAGACCTTCTTTTATAGGTTCTGTCCTTCCTTAAAAAGTGTCCTCTTACTTGTTCTCCTTATCAATATTTTAAAACTAATCTGTTTATATCTATTCAGAGATACCAGGGCGAACTGTTACGAGTCTGTTTGAAGAAATTAGAACACTGAATGTGTGTATATTTAAATTCTGATAAATTAGAACAACGGGAAAATCAACATGTTGGAATTGAAAAAAGATGGGTGGAAATATTTAATCATTTCAAAAATGAGCAAATTCGAATTATGAAAATTGAGTTATTCTTGTTGAATTTACGTTGTGTTGCCCTGGAACTAATGCAGCAGTTTAAAGAGTTTTTTCAATTGGTAATGATTTTGAACAAGTGAGGAATCAGGATTGAATATTGATACTTTAGCTAAAGTTCAGTATGAAGGCTTTTTTTTATCCAAAATTTTCGATATATTAGAAAACGATATATTGACAAAAAAATCATTCGATGGAAAAATACTCGTTTATGTAAGTAATTAAAATGGAGCGTAATTAGTGTGTTTTTGTTTGAGTTAACATAAAACTTTTAATATATTTTCGTTGTAATTTTTTCTTAAATTTTTCGCATCCTCCTTTTCATTGTAGTCGCTTAAACTGGTCATCTTAATATTGAGAGATTTGTGTGCTTGTAGTTTATCTCACCTTTATTACCAGCCTTCATCATAAGTGAATTTATTTTCAAAAACATATAGTAAAATATTAAAAAGTTTCTCTTAGAGCTCTAAGATTGAAGAATAATTCACACAGCAATAAAAATCAAGTAAAAAAAATGAGGTATTACATCAATCAATTAAAATTAAGCATTTTTATTGATTGATGTAATACCTCATTAGTATAAAGTCAAGAAATGACTGAAAGCGAGGTCGAGTTATTCAGAAGTTTAAACAATAACGAGGCTTCCATTTTTGTATCGAGAACATTACATTATTTTTTTCTTAATTTGGCTACTTTTTTGACATGTTTTGGAATCAAACAATTTTGTAAATGTAATATTAGCTGTTATTTTTCTTTTTATTTCTTTGAAGGTCCGGCAGTATTTTTATTTGATTTGATCTGAATATTTACCAACTTCGCTCTTTAAAGTAACTCGAGGGCTTTTGGCAACGGACCTCGAAACTTTGAACGGTGGTCAAGTGACGAGAACAACACCCGATGTGGCATCCAACTCTTCTTATTTCCACGCAACAAAACATGAGGTCTTTCACCTACAAACCTTTGTAAATTGTATCTGTCCTACTCATCGCGAATCTTTACTGGAACCTGACTCAAATACAACCTCTGACAATAAAGTTCGGGGAATGAAGTCAAAACGGCCAAGCTGGCAACACTGGCGAAACAAAATGATGCATATGCATAGTAGCAGGTGTTGTCCATTTGCCCTACCATTGTTCAGTTGAGACTCATTTGTCTTACGTGTAAGACAAATGTTGTTTTACCAAGTGCTTGTTTAGTACGTGGGCTCTTAACTGAGAACAGGAAAATGAACAAACAAAAGATCAATTTAAAGTTTTAAGTAAATTCTGTTGGAAACAACACGTTTTGCATCTTTCAAATAAATGTGAAAAAATTCTGCTAGGGCTTAATAAAGTTGCCAGAAATAGCTTTGGGATCAAGTCTAATGTATCATCCCTCATTTATAAACAAGGCATTGTTCCATTTATTTGTTACGGCTCACAAATCTGGGGATCCGCCTTGAAGAAGAAAATATATTGTCGTCTTTTACGAAAAATTCAACGAAGAATTCTTCTCCGAGTTATTTCTGGGTATCGAACGATATTATCCTACGAAGCTGTGTTTGCTATTTCGGGCTTTCCACCTATTGACATCTTTATTATCAGAAATAATGAATTCAAGATTGCAACGAAGAACTGTGCCAATAAGTGTCTAGATGGTTTCTTGAGAGTTTCTGAGCTCCCTCATCCTTCTGAACGATTTCCCCTTAACTTGGTTAATTACCGTAAAAATATTGAAAACAACTTTCCAGTTGTCTGCTTTACAGATGGCAGCAAAATCAACACTAAGGTTGGCCTTGCATTTGTTATCGTCCAAGATTTTATTGAAATTGGAACTCGCCAATTCAGAATAAGAGATGAGTGTATAACGAAATACTCTCATCGAATTTCTTAATTTGCAGCGATTCCCTATCATCTTTGTGTGCCTTAAATAACATTTATTCCCAAAATAAGCTAATAGTTAAAACGCATATTAATCTCTCGATTTTCTTCGAAGCAGAGGAGTACAAGTTTTCTTTTCTTTTGTTCGAGGTCATACGGGAATCTATGGCAATGAACGTGCTGACTGGCTTGCAAAAGAAGCGACAAAATTAAGAGATCTGGTTCCTATGAGCATTCCAAAATCATATCATAAGAAAGTTTTTAAAGAAAAGATTATCTCCGAGTGGAATAACTTGTATCAAATTTCAATTAATGCGCATCTCACCAAGGAATTCTTTCCTTCTATTCAGAGCCGTTTAAAGGCTAAGCACTTTCACCCTAATTTTAAACTTACCCAGTTTCTAACTGGGCATGGAAACTTTAAAGCATATTTAAAGCGCTTCAATTTGTCGCTTACTGATCAGTGTTCTTGCTCCAGTGACACAATCCAAAATGCCAAGCATCTGATTCTTGCTTGTACTAATTTCTCTTCGGAAAGATGTACACTCATGAAGTGCCTACAAAAGAACAATATAGAGTGGCCTCCTCCTTTATCTGCTTTTGTTGATGGAAATTCATCTTTTACATTTTTTTGTGCATTCATTAATAGCATTTTTCCCTGTATTAATTAGATTCTAAATTTTGTGTGTTTGTTAACATTTTCTGTACGTGAATATACATGTGTATATGTGTGTATTTATATTTGTATGTGTTTGTATGTATGCTTTATGTTTTTTTTTTGAACATTTTTTTTTTTTATTTTTCTTATCTTCCTCATTGTATAATTTTATTATTGGTTTTCTCCGTCTGTATGTGAGCATTCTTGTATTTAATTCTGTATTTGTTGTTTCTGTATTTCCCCTTTTAGTTCCCATTTGTGCCTATATACTTCTACATGTAATCTCCATTGTCTTGTGTATTGACTTACGTTTGTAAGCCTTGTGTTATACTTGTCGGCACACAAGGAGTCTATCTAGAGTCCAGAAAAAAAAAAGCTTGTCAAGACACCAAAAGAAACTTATGCGAGGCTACGTGCTTATGAAGGTCAAGCATGCTCATAAAGTGTGTGTACGAGTGGTTATCCCATTTTCGAAAAGGCCGGGAAAGTGTTTCTGACAACCCCCGTGGCGGAAAACTGGCAATCTACGTCAGTGACGAAAACATTGAAAAAGTGAGGGGATTAATCACTAACGATATTCATTTAACTGTGCGCATGATAGCTAATGAACTGTAGATTAGTCGTGAATCCGTGCGACAAATCGTGACCCAGAATTTAGGGATGAGAAAAACGTGTTATCAATATTGACGATATTCCTAACATCCAACGAAACGTGACGAGACTTTTGAACTTCATCCCCAAAGAAGACTTCTTGCAAAGTTTCCGGGACTTGTATAGTAGATCTCTGGTGTTCATAGTTACGAGAGATGGTTATTTCAAAGGACAATAAGGTATCTTTCGTTAATATTTCATCTACGTTTCTTTTACAAGACAATTCACCGAACCTTATTGTCAAAGGTTGTATATGACAAGACAGAAACAACACCAACTAGTCATTACCGCTCAGCTATCATGGTAACACTATTTCTCCCTCTGTACAAAAAAAGTTTTTCGTGATGTAGCAGTACATTTTTTTACATAAGGTTGGTAAAAATGGTTCGAAGAAAAGGGAATCGAAAAAGTTGTTGTATCTGAAGAGGAGCACCGAACAGGATTTGCTTAGGGGGTACCCGCAACCTTCCAGCGCTCTCTCGAACAATCCGCTTACGTCATAGATCATGATGTTATAGATTTCTCCAGTGATGTCGAAAAGCATCTATTTGGTAACCAAGTCGCCAGAAATGGTCGCAAATATAGTCGCCAAATTTGGTAGAACTTCATAATACAAGTAAATTACAGTTTTACAGTTTGAGCAACGAGTATGAATAGTATTATAATTTGTACCGTTGCAATGGATGGGCTATCCCAACCATTAGTGCACGTGGGTCAGAATGAAGATTAACCATAGTCAAAAAAAACTCAATTTATTATCAATTCTCAACAACGTAACAAATTTCAGCTATCCAAGTTAAGAAATGCACCAATAGATAAATATGGGAGCAATAGAGAGGTAGACGAGATACTAGAAGTATTAACAATAAATCAGATCACTTCCTCTTAGCACGTCCTGAAAATACACCTTCTATTTATTTGCAAATAGATTCCAATTCAATTCAACACAATTTCAATTTAAACGGCTAATTGACCAAATCGTCAATCTTAATATTAATCAAATAATCTACGAAGCGTGTTCGACTAGTTTTTCGTTAATCACTCACTGCTTCCAGTAGCAGTCAAACCTCTCTCTATGAATCGAACCTGAAAGTTAATGTTTGAGTACAAGGCTTGATTTGAATAATTCGCGTCTTCTTCGGAGGAGGAAAGTTTTCAAAGAACCATTAATCCCCAAGAGGATTAGTAAGAAGTACGCGAATACACCCATTATACAGTGTGTATCCCCCTCCCCCTAGTTTTCATAAAATTTGTTTCTTTAATAAAAAAAATAATTTGTTTTTTATTACTTGGGAATGACATAATTTGAAATACATTTAAACCGAGCTGATAATCATCTTTAACTCGCATTTCCCGCCACAATATTCCAGAAATGGATAAAAAAAATCATACATATAAAAATAGCATTTTATATTAAGTAAAATTTTATTAAGCTACAGAATGCACATTCCTTCAAGCTTTGATACAATTCGTAGCTTATTTAAGGGAAAAAAGCTTTTTTTTAACTATCTCATAATAATATAATTTAATTTATTTCTTAAGTAAGCAATGCCAGTTCACGCATCCAGAAAATTCATTCGAATTTATCCTCGTACATATCATCAAAACTCGAGTCTTATTATTTATTCAATGAGATTTTCTCCGAAATCGAGAAATGTAGCAAATGAGTAATTGAATGAACTTTGATTTGAAACATTTGTTTTTCGATTCTCGGGCTAATATCAAATTACTTCGTCAATGAAGCAATGGTATGTACTGCAATCTTTGAATGATCTCTTGCATCAATGAAACAGTTGTATTAAAAATTATTTCTATTGAAATATTCAAAACTGGCTTTTCAAATTAAACGTTTTTGAAGCTGTGATTAATTTAGGTTTTAGCAAACACAAATTGTAAACTTTGTGTTATCTGCTGTCAATTAAATTGTTTAATTTCGTTCAATATTTTCCATAAAATAATTCTATTCTTTTTTTAAAGAGTGTATTTTTTCTCATATTAAAATCTCTCAGAAGTTAATTAAAGCTTATATGATTATAACATTTATTTCAAAGTTTAATTTTATTTTTTAACTTTGCATGTTTGTTTTTATTTGACCAGATGAAAGTAATGTTACAATCTGATTTATGATAATGCATATAGGGGTTAGATGATTTTATTCAATCAGTCTCAAAGAGCAAAACAGTTTTTCAGGAGCGATGGAAATTAATGGTCGAAAAACAATCCTTGAAATACAGGATACAGCAGCAATATTCGCAGAATAAATCTCGGAAGACCTTTACATCTTCTACTGCGCTCAGACACAACAATCAGTGTCTAAAATATAAGTATGTTTTAAGATTATTCGCAAGCAATCGCTCGTCCCATTCTACAGCCAAAGTTCACTAATCACTGGTCGACTCTTCATGGTCAAATTAACACCAACAAATCGCTTGTCAAAACAATGCTGACTACTAACTAGTTTCAGCGAGAGACGTACTATTTATAGTCTGCACTGATTTTTCTCGAAAAATCCGTAAACGTCGCAGATCGTGATATCAGTACATTTTTCCAGTAATTTCTAGTTGTATCCATATGGTCAGCAACTCGCCAAAAATGATGCCAATTTGGTTCTATCGCCAATATTTCGTCATCTTTCCATTGAATTGCCATTATAAAGTAAGGAATGGCGTTGCTAGAGAATATTACAATTTTAACATAAATAAATACAACAGAAAGTAATGTTAACGTATTACACTTCCAGATGTAAATTATTTACACTATTTTAAGTATTCTTTATACAAAATTCGTAGCAATAATAATATATGCATTTACAATATGAGAAATATGATTGATTGTGATTAAATATGTTTCAACCAAGTGCAGCTGTAGCTCGGTGGACAGGGTCATGAACTCCAGGCTTGTGTTGTCGAGTCGCAAGTTCGAGCCCTGATGCTACTAAAAACCCGCCTTGTAGAGGGTTTTATGCACACAATATATTTCGTGTCAACGTCCTCGTGCTTCCGTTGTCGTGTGGCCGCGATAGCCGAGTGGTATAGGTATCGGATCGTGGCTGGCTTTGTCACGAGCTCGAGCCCAGTACCACTGAAGATCCGCCGTGTAGGGCAGCGATGCACACTAAATCTGTCGAGAGCTGAAACGTCCTCCCGTTGGTGTGGTGTGGTAGTTGGGAGAGGGTGTGACAGCTCAGGTGTCGTCCACGTCACTTGACCATGGTTCAAAATTACGTGGTCCGTCGCCAAAAGCCCATGTGTAGCTGGACACAGTGCGACGTTAATATTCACTCACCCATTCTCCCATTGTCGTGATGTGAAAGTTCGAAGAGGTGTTGTACCGACTCTGGTATATCGTCCCCTTTACTTGACCGCAATTCAGAATAACGAGTTTCGTCACCAATAGCTCTCGTGTTGCTTTAGAGTAGGAGGTTAATAAAAATTCACTCACTCAACTGGAAACTTATATATATATATTGTTGTTACGAAATTTGTGTAAATAGTGTAAATAATTTGTATTTGGATGCTAAATGCATTCATATTACTCTATGTTATATTTATTTCATGTTAAAATTGTACTATTCACAAGCAATGCCGCCCCTTACGTAATAATGGCGATTCAATGAGAACTTGGCGAAATCTAGGCGGTAGAGCCAATTTGGCGACTATTTTAGCGTCATTGGTGACCATGTTGGCGAGTTCGAAACCCTGTGGAATCTTCTAGAAAGTAGTGGATATCTCCACTAATGTAACGCTTAATGACACGAGCGGTTATATTTCTGGAAGTTTCTTTCGCGCCTATAAATAAAGATGCTCGCCGGTACTGTGATCAGCATTCCCCCAGCCAAAAAAAGGAACCCCGTTCGCAGACCCCAAGAAAAAGAGAAATTTCGCCACTAAATGGATTAAAGAACGAATTTCCTTTGCTAACGTTGTTAGCGGAGAAGTCCTCATTCAAACTCCTATCAAAAATAAAAAGGAAGATTCCCCCCCCATGGATTCCTTAGCCAGGATAATAACAATACCTCTGATTGAATTCAAGTTTTAGAACTGTTTAATATTATTTCAAATCTTGTAAAGAAACCCAAAATCTTAGATCTATTCTCTAAATTTAAAAACGCTAACTCAGACGAGGAAAAAACCTGCCTTCTTGCAGAAGCAATTATGGAAAAAGTTAAATTTAATTTTATTCTTAATTTTACTCATAATAGTTAACCTAAAATTTACTCATAATATTTTTTACCTTTATCACCCTTTTAGTACTTAACATTTTTATTACTTTATTCTAAGTCTTCTAAATTTTTCTTTAAATTCAAAGTTCGTGCAATCACTCCCAAAAGCTCACTTCCATTCTCCAATCAAAGCCACCTACTATAGCAAATGGTTTCCTCCACTCCTATTGGATTTCCACTTCTGAAGTCACGCCCTCCTCTCCAACCAAAGTTGCAACACGATGAACATCGCAGAACAAGATAGAGGGTTGAAGACTGCTGGCGCAGTCTAGGTACCTCATTCCACAAAAATCAAAATCAAAAATCATACTGCGATCAGTCTGATTTCAACCAGCGATGAGTGAACATTGTTTTGACTAGCGATTAGCTCGGTTGTGCTTGTGAATAATCTTTTACTTACGTGTATTTTTAAACACTGAAGACTGTGTTTGATTGCCGTCGAAGGTGTGAAGACCTTCGGGGATTTACTCTGTGAATATCACTGCTGAATCCTGTATTTAAAAGATTGGATTTTTGATAATAAATTCGCATCGCTCTTAAAGATCTGTTTATTTCTTTGCGATTGTTTTGCATAAAATCCTCGAATCCAGATCTACGTAACAATATGTATATATATATATATATATATATATATATATATATATATATATATATATATATAAAATTAACATTATCAAATAATATATATGTCTTATATTATATATTATTTTATTTTATAATTACGAGGGTTGTTCAATAAGTAATAAGACTAAAATTATATATATATATATATATATATATATATATATATTTATAAAGAATACCTTTAATCGTCATCATTTAGTTGGTCTTTTTCAAAATAAATCCCGCTCCACGTAATGCATTTATCCCAACGTTCTGTCCTCTTCTTAAAACATGTAAAAGTCTGTTTTGTGAGAGCTGTTTCAAAACCACCTCTGCAGCCTTTATTCGTGCTTTATTGCTTGCAAAACGGTTGCCTCGTAATGGTTTCTTAAGTTGAGGAAACAGCCAGGAATCCCATGGAGTGAGATCAGGACTGTATGGAGGGTGTGGTAAAATCTCTACGTTGTTCTGTTGCGAAACATCTAGTACGCAACGAGCAATATGTGGTCGGGCATTGTCATGGTGCAATAAGAAGCCATTTCGAAGCAATGGACGCTTACTTTTAACGTGCTATACCATTGTTCACAGGACGTAGTACGAATTGCTTACGGTAGTACTGGGTTCGACAGCGCGTTGATACACAATTCCTTCATAATAAAAAAAAATATATGGTCATAACTCTACCATCCGATTTCACTGTTTTTGCTTTCTTGGGATAGGTGAAGATGGTTGTTTCCATTCGCTGCTTTTTTGTTTTATGGTTGGATCATAGTAATACAACCAAGCTTCGTCTGCTGTGATAAAGCGTTTTAAGATATTGTTGCCTTCTTTAATCATATCGTATCATATCAAAGGTCTCCGATGCTGATTTTTGCTTCCATTTCTATAGGGTGTTTTTTTAGAGGTATCATATAAAACAACGATGTATTATTCCATGAATTTTTTTATTCGAAAGATAATCTTGTGGCGCGTAGATTCGTCGAATGGGCCCAAAACGAGATTGCCGTTGGTCCCGATTTTCATAAGCGAATTTTGTTTAGCGATGAAGCGCACTTCTGGTTGAATGGCTACGTCAACAAACAAAACTGCCGAATTTGGAGTGAAGCTAATCCACAAGTGTATGTCGAAACACCGTTACATCCAGAAAAACTGACTGTTTGGTGCGCGCTTCAAAAACGATGAAGGCCACAACGTTTCAATCACGTGATACTCAAGAATCCAACAAGACGCAACATGTCACACAGTCTGCCACATCGATTTATTGAAAGACACGTTTGGTGACCGCCATCACGTTTTGGACCTGTGAATCCGGTAGCTATTTTTTGCTAAATCACAGACAGAAAACAAACATTCGCCATGTTTTTATGCCACAAATGTTGGAAAAAGTCATAACATTCCGATGAGTAGAAATCATATTTTGTGGCAATCTTTCGAATAAAAATTCATGTCAATCGAATAATACATCGTTGTTTTATTGCAATTTAAAGTTCTTACTACTTATTGAACAGCGTTCGATACTCAAGAATACGATAAATCGGTATTTAATAAGCCGATGAGCAGTTTTTATAAAAAATTTATTTTATTGTACATAAAATATTTATAGCCTTTTATAAATAAAATTTTAAATGAATTGGGAAAAAAAGCTGATCGACGTGACTCGAACCCTATCCAACCGCTTGGAACGTAGTTACGTTATTAGCAATGCGGAAAGCAAGTGTGAATTTCGAAGGCTATTTTCTCCGAATTGACTGCTCATTCGGAGTTATTTCATTGAGTGTTGAACACCTAAAGGAGTACTCCTATCACACAAAGTATCGTCCCCAAATGAACTTCCTTAGTCGTGCCCTTCCCTTGTAAGACGCACTGTACAGCTATAAGCTTTCATCATCTTTATCATTTATTATTCTCAAAATATCTGAAAGGCTGAAAAATAGGGAAAACAAAATAAATAATAGCTTTCAGTGCTCTTAAACATGAAGAGGGTTTGGAAATTAAAGTTTTAAAACCCTCGATGAAAGGTCACCAGCATCTCCAATTCACTCTGGTGCGCAGTTGGGTCGTTTAACTACCGTCCAACTTGACTGTTAATTTAAGAAGGCAATTAATTGATTACTTGTCGTTTGAGGGTAGTTCCTGACACTGATCCTGTTCCGAGTAGATAATTATCGTGGGTGCATTTAAGTTTTCAAAGGCTTCACTCGATCGATACGTTGAGGGGGCGTAACTCCTCTGTAAATAATGATTCTCCCAACAGCTTACAATAATAGTGTTAAATTTTAGGCGAGTTCTTGGCATTTTTAAGCATCTTTTTAAAAAAGATGTTAAATTTTAAGAATACAGTTCTGCTTTGGGGTTGCGTACAAGATAAAAGCCGGATCTGTGCTTCTTTTTTAGAAGGGCACAAATTCGCGAGGCATTATTAGAATAAAACTATAGAGCAAATATCCTAAGAGATTTACGGTAAAAAAGATAATGAACACACATACACACAGTGAGAACTTAGTGTAATGCTTAGGGATACGTTGAAATTATTATCGGTGACTATCAAGTGTCCTCGAAGAGAAGTGAAAAGACTATTAGAGAATATCAAAAAATTCGTGTTGCTATTGCATTTGTCAACTTTGTTACTTATATTTGGCGTCTACAAGTGGCTGCGGCAGTCTTGTGGTTATATCCGCGGACTCGTAATCGGCGTGCAGGAGTTCAAGCCCTAGTGTCACGGTAGACCCTCTTCCGCATAAAGAAGCCAGTGCCAATTTATCCATTGGGCGCTTGGGGTGAGTGCCCAAGGGCCCGGGTTTGGATAAACTGGATTTAAACAGATTATCTGGTTAAAAATTTCGATTCTCCAGTGCGAACGGGGCCCGTAGATGTTCTGTGGCCAGTACCTGAAATGAGCTTAAATCTGTCCTGAATGGGGCTGATGAACGTGAAATCTGTCGTGTCTCAAAGGTTGTGATATCCCCCAGGGTGAACATCTCTTTGAGTATCAGCGTGAGCTAGATGTGTAGGATTAACGGAAGAACTAGACGCATACATTATCTTAATATGGCTTTATTAAGATATTTAACTTAATCCTTTAACAAATTAGATTATAATAATATATGTGAGAGAATATCTACGGTGGCAAAACACACAATATATATATAATACCAAATTAACCTAACTCGGACCAATATCAATAATTGACTCGCCTAAACTCAATTCCAATGCTATCACAGATCCTAATATTAAATAGTCAATCCTACCTTACTGTAGTTTGAAGTAAAGATCACAATCTTAGATGAAGCCTTGTAATTACTCGAGTGCAATGGTATGCACCTTGACTCAATGGAACTCTATCACGTATGGTTTCTGTTCATCGCCTCGTAACGTTTTCCAAAACTTCTTCACGCTTGAACCACAGACTATGTTTACGTTCTTCAAATTGCCATTACGCTTACTCTAAGTTCTGATATTTAAAAGCTTTCTAATTTGCATCTTTCTTTCACGCTTCACTTCTTGGTTTTGGTTGGAAAATAGTTGACATTACTTCTGTCCCCAAAGAACCCAAAGGACATGTTAAAGAAAAGACGCGTGATCCCGTCACAAGGTCCTTCCTTTTGGCATGGTGCGGAAGTTCTCAGAGGTGGTGCCAGCCTGCATTACTTGACCGTAGCTCAAAATTACGAGGTCTGTTGGCAACAGCCCTCGTGTTGCTTTATATTGCGACGTTAATAAACATGCACTCACTTGGCGTCCGTGACGGAACTAAATTATCGTGTTTCAGAGCTGTTTAGGTTTTATACATTTATGAGAGTTAAATTTTTAGTTTTACAAGTTTTAAGAATCAATATATATGACCAGGAAACATAGCTTTAATTGTGAGACTAAAATAGTTAAAAAATTAAAACAGATCAGATATGAATATTAAATGAACTAAGCTAAGCTCTAAATTGTTTTTTTTTTCTATTTAATTGAATAATTTAGAAACTTCCAATTTGAGATTTATGACAAAGAAAAGAAATCTTTTACTTCAGTTAAACAGCACAATCATAATAATTAACTGAACAAAAAGAAAGAATTAGGTAAAAGAAATCCTATACAAACGTGCAGTTATACTAACTCGAGAACTTAGAAAATTACTTCAGTCGGGATTTTAAAAGCATTCTAAATTTAATCCACATTAGCTACATTGGTAGTTTGCAATATTTTCCCGTGCATTAAATCTTTTCTTCTCACCTTGCCTAAGAACACCATTATGTATTAATTTAGTATGGATTGTGCGTTTTACATTTCTATTATAATAAAATACAAATTGTAAGAATAAATTGTTTGCCGTTTCAGTTATTATTTCACTAACGTTTTCATTTTTTCAGAGGATCACTGTTATCTCTGCAAAAAATTATATTTTTCATAAACTGAACTCAGTGGCGCAACAGCCCATGAGAGCCAAGGCCTACTGTTCCTATCTCAGTTTACGTGACCTTAGGTGCTGGGGTGCAGATGTTTCGGTTAAGTGTGGTCAATCTGACGCGAAACCCTCAGTGTTAAGTTCCCAAGCAAGCCTGGGAACTCATTTATCGACCCACTGAAGGGATGAAAGCTGAGTCGACCTTGCCCAGCCCAGGAATTGAACCCGTATCTGTGGGGTGGAAGCGCGATACACTACCACTCAGCCCAATGAGCATAAATTTTCATATTACATTTAAATGGTTAGAACTAACAAAATATTCTCTTCAAATGTTCTGCGGAAAAAAAAATTCCAAGCGTTCTCAGAATAATATGATCGTAGAATACGAGTGTTTCGAATAGAAAATTAGAATATTGTAATTCACATATACATTGAATGAATCAATATAGAAAATAAATCATACTTAAACTAGCATAATCCCTATTATAAACAGTCCACTAAGTAAACTTCTCCTTTAAAAGCATTTCTTGCTCCTAAAAAAGTCAATATGTACATAGTAAATTAAAAAGTGCGTATTAAATAATTTCGTAATAATATGAATAAAAGGCTCATAATTTTATTGTCAGCTTTTTAATTTTCTCTTCCTGCATATTTTATTTAAGCAAAAGTTAATTTATATCTTTGAAGATAACACACATGTATGTTATGTAATTATTTTTATATTTGGAGAAAGTACATGTTTCACAAACATTATTCGATTTCGATGTATTTACTCTAGTAATGGGCTCAATTCATCTATATCACAGCTGAAGCAATCGTGAATTTTCTGCAAAAATAAAAGCTGACTGTCTCTTATAGGTTGCTCTGCTTGTAAATTTCAAGTGCAGTTAAAAATTTAATAATTTGGGAATGTTGAGCGAAATTAAGATTTTATTTATACCCCAGATTTTTCGAAACAAAAAATATTTCTTTTTGATTTAAAAAATAAAATAAATGTTTTACTTAAGTATGTAAAAGTCATCAACAAATAGATGTACTTTTGATAAACGTTTTTGTCACATGCAAAATCTGGCTACAATGAAGCGCCTACATTAATCGGCTGGGATGACAATAATGCGTGTCACGTGACCGTAATGCATTTG
The DNA here is from genome assembly GCA_019973935.1 of Trichonephila clavipes. NCBI lineage: Eukaryota > Metazoa > Arthropoda > Arachnida > Araneae > Nephilidae > Trichonephila > Trichonephila clavipes. The sequence goes on from BMAU01018604.1 coordinate 1,284,483, forward strand.
AATCATTTTTTTTTTCATATTCTAAAAAAAAAAAAATTTGCCATCCATATAGATACAAGCAGTACAGCTTTAAAAACAAAATAAAACCTCTGGGACACATTCAATATTTTTTAACCATGAAATTTAGGAGCCTTGGACGTTCCTTATAGAAACATGTTACGTAAATTATAACCATCGTATTCAAATTTGTATATCTTTTTTTAAAAATGATTTAAGTAAAACATTTTGTTCTCATTGAAAACCCGAAAACATCAGAAGAGTTGGTCTTGGTACGAACGTGAATGCTTAAAATGTATTGTATAACCATGTAAACATAATGCTTATATAAGAGATATCCGATACGGCTGGCAAACCAAGTGTTTTTCTTTCTGAGCATTTTTCACCTTGTTTTCTTCACAAGTTTATTATTTTTTTTGTCTCTTGTGTATGATAAAGTTTTTAAGCAAAGTTTTTTTTATTCAGATATTTACTCATTTTTTCTTGCCCTTTTGTTAAATTTTTTTAAGATAGGATAACCATTCGAATTGTTAAATATAGTAGAATGACAAACAGTATCGTTAATTTTTATTCCTTTTACCATACACAAATTGTCTCGTAGTTATAAATGTAAATCCTTTAGTGTAAGTAATTATTATTATCTTCAGTAATTTACTGTAAATAATTTGTTGTACAAAATTTCCAGTCATATATATTTTAGAACGAAAAGGTAATTATTTTGCTTTATTCCTTTCTTGTGAAACAAGTTCACTTCAAGAATTTGAATTATTTTTTTAATTGCACTTAAAACTATGTTTCGTTTAAGAGTAATATTAGTATGTAACTGTGTTTATTTTAGTTTGTTTGAATGTAGAATAAACAAAAATCATGAGAAAATTACAGAATAATGTCCGGTTTCTTAATAAGTTTTAAGGGAATAGGATAGAATTATTCCCATAGAATCATTTGTCGTTATCAAGCATTTGTTTTCATTTGTTCAAATATGTTTTGTTGCACAAAATTATTCTTACTGAATAACATATAACAAGTGAGAAAACGCAGTAATATGTTATAGCGCCACACAATAAAGTGCAATTATAACAGAGTACATTCCGCCAAAATTTTATTATTGGCGCCCAGTGGACTAAATTCATGTGACGTCACGATCACGTGATTCCGTCAACCGGTGAATATGGCGTCGTTTGTTTACTATTGCATACGATTATTTTGTTCTTAAAGATTTACATTTTACTTTCTAAAATGTCTTATTTGCTGAAATGGTTGCTAGATCAGTTATATAGAAAGGATAATTAGAAAGAAAAAAACATTTTATAATATCATTATAACAAATCAAAGTGCTTTGAAAGCATGGTGAAGCGTGAGGTTTATATAGCATCTTCCCAGTGTTTATGTGTTTGACCACTCTTTGAATAATGTTTTCAATACCGTAAGACAAATTAAACTTCTTCAAAAGGATTTTGATAGATGCAGACTTACAATATTTAAAAGCAAATATTTGTTTATTTTACATCGTTATATTGAGAACATATTATGTTTAGTTAACTTAAATTTTACTTATGTGTTACACATCTTCAGAGTAGTTAACAGAGGTACTTCAGCATTTAATTATCTAAAATTAGAACACAAGAATCTGATATGTAACCATACATATATCAAAAAGAAGTATATATATTTATAAAACTTATTTTACTTAGTAATTTTACAATATTACAGGGAAAAAAAAAATAAAGAAATGGAAAAATATCTTACTTTATTACAGCTCTTTTAATGTTTATACTAGTTGATGAAATAAGAACCACTTTCAAACATTAGAAATCAAAATTATCATTTACCATTTGTAAAATTACACATAAAAAAATTGTGCTACATTTTAAAAATCTTTATTCGCTGCACTACTTAAGGTAAAATATATGATTTATCGAGAATTGAATTCCAAATATGGTCATAAATTAAGGCATTAAAATTTTTAAATTAGAATGTGTATATAGTAGAATATAAATTTGTGTCCATATAAAGGGTATTTTTTTAGAGGTATAGAACTTTAAATTGCAATAAAACAACGATGTATTATTCGATTGACATGAATTTTTTATTCGAAAGATAATCTTGTGGCATTACATTTTAAATATGATTTCTGGCATAGGACTGCCACGGCTGGCTCGGATGTAGTCCGATCTGGACGTCCAATTTTTGATGACTTTTTCCAACATTTGTGGCCGTATATCGGCAATAACACGGCGAATGTTGTCTTCCAAATGGTCAGGCGTTTGTGGCTTATCCGCATAGACCAATGACTTTACATAGCCCAACAGAAAATAGTGTAGCGGTGTTAAATCACAAGATCTTGGAGGCCAATTCACAGGTCCAAAACGTGAAATTAGGCAGTCACCAAACGTGTCTTTCAATAAATCGATTGTGGCACGAGCTGTGTGACATGTTGCGCCGTCTTGTTGGAACCACAGCTCCTGGACATCATGATTGTTCAATTCAGGAATGAAAAAGTTAGTAATCATGGCTCTATACCGATCACCATTGACTGTAACGTTGTGGCCTTCATCGTTTTTGAAGAAGTACAGGCCAATGATTCCACCAGCCCATAAAGCGCACCAAACAGTCAGTTTTTCTGGATGTAACGGTGTTTCGACATACTCTTGTGGATTAGCTTCACTCCAAATGCGGCAATTTTGTTTGTTGACGTAGCCATTCAACCAGAAGTGCGCTTCGTCGCTAAACACAATTCGCTTATGAAAATCGGGAACAACGGCAATCTCGTTTTGGGCCCATTCAACGAATCTACGCCTTGCTTGATCATATTTAAAAAGTAATGCCACAAGATTATCTTTCGAATAAAAAAATTCATGTCAATCGAATAATACATCGTTGTTTTATTGCAATTTAAAGTTCTATACCTCTCACTCCTACATGATGAAAATAAAAAGTCATTTTTGAATTCATAATTCTTTTAGAAAAAATAAAAATTGTAATATATTTGCGTGGTTTCAACACATATGTTTTTTAGAGTTTGACTGTGTGGTATAAAAACTGTCTCACACATATAGAAATTTTTTTACTACATATGTATAACAAATATGCACATATTGTTATTTGCACAATTTGTAGATTTATCATTATAGAGATTAGATTTATTTTATACTTTTGCAAAAATAAATCTCATGATATATGTCCTGAATAAATTTGTTGCATTGAGTTTGTTGCAAATATTGACCTAAGAAGAGTACTTTGATCAATTTTATGATATTTATCGAAGAGAATTACAGAGAATCTTTTTCAAAATTATTGTTAAGAGGTTAATTGGTCAAAATCACTGATATTTTTGTGAGACATATGTTTCGAAGATAAATTTTGGGCTCTTGTGTATTATAATGATCAATTTCTTTTTTAAAAAAAGTATAATTATATATAAACGGACACTTTAGATACATATTAGTGATAACAAAATAAAATGCCAATACATTTCTCCAAGTAAGTTTTAAGTTTGCATGAAATGGAACTCAAGTGTATAACACTAAACATAAATATCTGGTCAAGAGACATAACTAGTAGAAATTGTGAATGGAAATTTTATGCAACTATTTATTTCCATATTGTATTAAATTGTTTCTATCTTATTTGCAATTCATTGTGTTATAAAAATAAGATTCATTTTCATCAAAGGATAAATATTTATTGTTAATCAAAAACTTTCATATTAACTCTATCTAATATGAGATAAACAATAGCTTAAAAAGTATACAATTCAATTAGAAATTAAATTGAATTTGTGAAAATTATAGTATTTTTTTCTGATGAAATATTCTTTAATATTATGCAATTATTTATAACAAGTTTTTCAACATGTTATAAGCACTTTATACAAAGGCAATTAAAAAAATTATTAAATTTGTAATGTAAATTTTTAATATAGTTCATACTGCATTAATAATCTGAATTTGTGATCCAAGTGTCGCATATCAATGCATAATATTTAGTAGCCGAGATATAAAGGTGAAGTTCATATTACATTGAATATTTTTTTAAAATTATATTTTAATATGATTTATTTCTTTAACTCAATAGTGAAATTGTATTTTCTTTTTATTACTTTATACAATCATTTCTAAAAACTTCCAAACATTTTTAAAAGATAATTACTAAGTAAATCAGACAGTCAAAGATAGGAATGTTATTTTATTAGAAACATTTTCAAATAGCTTTAAATGCTTCATAATATTGTACAAAATATATATGAAGTATTTATACGCAATACATTGTGTAAACAAAAAATTCATTTTCAACAAATAACTGTTCCACAGTGAAATAAAATATTCATTTGAATTTTAAATGTAGTTAGGTAAATTCGAGTAAATATAATATATTTTTTTTGAAAATTGTGTTATTTACCATTTCTAAATAATGAAGTACTGGGGGAGAAATTTCATGCATAACATTATTTATATATATAAACTCACACCTGTGTGAAGAACAGGTTTATCAGCTAGTAGCATATAAGTACAAAGGAAAAAAAAAAATTAAGAACTTCCTATAGTATTGATAAATCAAACCAAAATTACGGGATTATTTCAAATGTCTGACACTTATAATGCTTCACATAGAGTGTTTAATGTCCCTATTGGTAAGCCATACTATTATACAATTTGCAATTCATGAAGTTGTAAAAAAATTCAATTTTCAACACAGGAGACATATATATGAATCATATACTCGCATCCTTAATTACCTTTACATGCATAATACTGAGTTTTCAGGAATTAAACTATTTAAGGATTTGTGCAAAAAGGAAAATAGTTAAATCATGGATAAACAAATACTTACTTCTTAAGTAGCCACTGAGATTTCAAAAAAAAAAAAAAAAGATGGAAAAACACTTTTACCAAAAGATAATTCTTTTCATTTATCTAAAACTTTCATATGAACTAATGTTCTATGTACACAGGCTTCAAGAAATAAACTTTTTTGCAAGTTTGATATGTACTTCAAAAAATAAGACAATAACATATCAAATTAAATGTAATCATTTCTAAAAATTGTTACCCCTTTTGCAATTGTTTCATTCCCCTTAAGAATATTGTATTTTAATTTAAAGAAAGAAATGACATTAAATTTTAACAGCAAAGAATAATTATAAATAATTTAGAAATCGATAATTTGTGTCTGGAAGGTAAAAATCAAAGAAACATTTCTTTAATTTTTGTAAACATTCCTCCCACAAATTATCATCATATTGAAAAATTCAGAATAAATATTTTCCCCTGACTTTGAATTATTAATTAAAATTACAAACAGACATTTTTTATATTATTCACACCTAACTGACACTATGTTGTATAATAATAGGTGTAAGCTCTTTTTAAAGAAATGATATCAATGTTATTCGATAATCATACAATTTTAAAAAGTAGTTTTAATTCTATACTGTCAACCATTCTTGCGCAAAACTATTTAATAAATAACTACTAAATTAATTAAGAACTAAAATAACTAAGAGTCATACTTAAGTGTACCATGAACTATAAATAAATGCTAGGATTCAACCGAACTAGGATAAATAAATATGCCAGCTAACATTAGTCGGAAGTAGACAATTACCTAATTAGATAAATAAATTAGAATAAAACAAAAAATTATATAAAAGAGTTGTTAAAATTATTTCCTAACAAATATATATACTAGAATAATGCAAAAATACAATGATATCATAAGTTTTTAATTAGATAAAATTAAGACACAAGAAGGACGTCAACAAACGTATAGGAAAACCAATGGTATGAAATCGCAGGTGCTGTTTATTGACGTTGGAATCACGTGATTACTGACTGGCGTCAGTCTGTCCATGAAGTTACTCCATTGATTTGATAATTTTTTCCTCTAAACGTTTCCGTTACGTAATGCGGCATACGTTCTATTTTGACATTCTGTATAAAATATGTACATAAGGGTTTTATTGAATACGGCAATCGGCGCGTCAATAGGGGAAAATGTTCCCTCATCTCGCCATTTTTCTGCAATTATTCTAATTGAGCCTGCTATGTTCATAGATTCTAAGCACCGATAAATACTTGTCTACAATTTCTTTCTGTAAAATATAGATAAAAATGCAATCTCACCGAACTCTTTTTTCTGCGGTAGATGCCTTACGCTGGCGCAGCTAGTCTTGCATGGGGCCTGTATCAAAATACCTTGTGGGACCCTTTTTTTTTGAGCCCCTTAACATTTTACTATGTTTTGCTCATATATTTTGGGGCCCTTGTAGCTTGGGGCCCCCGTATCATTGATATGGCCGATACACGGCGGTAGCCACGCGTGCTTGGTTCCTTAGAAAACCGTGCAAAAAAAATACGTGTAAAAATTACATGCGATGTATGGTAAATTTGGGGATATGTTCACAATTTTACAAAATCGTGTAAGATGAAAAAATTCTAAATATTTTCCCCCAAAACGGTGCAAAAAAAGTAATAACAAAATTCGTGTTACATATTTATAAAACAAAAACAGTTCATCTTTGTTAGAAAAAAAATTAAAATCCGTGTACAATGAAAATTCAGTCTATATAAGTTCACACAACATAAAAAATTCAAATTGAAATTAAGAATAAAGCTATTAACTAATTACTATTTATCGCTACTTCATAGCAAATAGACACGTTTATTACGAACTAGATCCAAAATGTTACATCAGCAGATGTGTCAGATATATCTAGCACAACTGTCGGTTTTGATTCAAATGAAGAGTTTCATTCGTTATTAACGGCTTTTGTTTATTTTGTTGTTGTTACAAAGCCTTATTTAGAGGCTGCTTTTTTCATTTCCCAAGTTATATAATTATTTACATTATATAATTCTATCACACAAGATTACGTAGAAATTTTAATGCACGCTCTATGTCAAGATCATGAGTAAGAAAATGATGTTTCATACTTGTAGGAAGGTTCAAGCCCTTGCGAATTAAACCAACGCTTAATAGCTGAATTTCACCTTCGCCTTCTACAGAATCGAGTTCTTTATCATCATAAACTGCCATAAACTTGTTTAAATCGTCCTAATCCAAAGATAGAGAGAGCATGAGTCCCCTAATTTTTTTTTTTTTTTTTTTTTTTGGAATTCGTGCTAAAAGATTTTTTGTAAAAAAAAAAAAATCGTCAAATTTGTATACCGTGTTTCAAAATCGCGTAAATAAAAGTCCATGTAAAATAAAGAGTTGGGTGTGCTGAAATCACCTTTATGAGTTATTCTTAATTTTCAAATTGCAGTGGTGCAACATGACTGTAATAGTTTATAACAAAAGAACGTAGATGTATTCACTAGGAATGTCACCACAACATTGCAATTATCTCTGGTAAAAAATCACGTGTTGTGGATAAACCACTTCGATTCATACGCAGGTCCTATACCCAAACGACGCAATTCCGAAGAGTCAAATTTTCCAGGAAATCCGATTTCAACTTGGCATCAACAACCGCCTGCAGGCAAGAGAACGAAAACACCAATATTTAGCAGTCAAGAAACCCTAGATAAACGACTCGCACTATGTTTTGATCTTGCTTTCGCGTTCCTTGTAGGCCTTGGCCTTGAGACCCTCGGGAAGTCGAGAAAGGAGATAAGTCGAAAATAAATTGATCCACTTCCTCATCTGACCACAGTTTTTCAGCGATCGGAGCTGAGATTCGTATTTAAATTTCTCTGTAGATCGAAATTTATAAACACTTGCGTAAACAGGGCAGGAGGATTGTAAATGGCTTGATTCTTTCTAATCCGATGAACAAAATATATTTTCCCTTTTTTCAGTTCCTACTATTTTAGCTCATACTATTCCCATATATATTTATTTATTTTTAGATACCTTGTTTATATTTTCAATCGTTAATAAAATACTTTCTATTCATCCACTCAAGTTCAAATACATTTTTTTAAACTTGTAGTGGATGACACTTGATGTTAATACAGTTTTTTTCACATTTTAATTAAAAATAAAATAAATAGTAGCAAACACAAATAATAGTCTAACACCATATATGAAAACGATAGCGCTCGTTGTGCCCTTGTAGCGCAATGGATAACGCGTTGAACTCTAATCCAAAGGTCATGGATTTGAATCCCGCCTGAGATGGCCTAATTTCTGAGAATGTGATTTATTTTTTTACTATACTGTTTTATTGGAATAGTTAAAATTAATTAATGAAAAAAGCAACAAACAAAGAAATAATAGTCCAACACCATATTCAGATAGGAAAATGGAAAAATTCCAAGGAAAGCACTTTCTATTTTGCTACTTAATAGTGTGATTCTGTCATACATATATACATATTTATAAATATTAATTATAATTATTTAATAAAAACTAACTAAAATAAAATTTTCTTTGTTGACCTAAGTAGAAAATTGACTAAAAAATTTTTTTATATAACTTGTTTATATATACATTTGGATCTCTATTTAACGGAGGCACTAAATCCCGAAAGAAATTTGTTACGTGAAAAATTCGTTGAACAGAGATTCATACTACCTAATTCTTGGCTCACCGGGAAAAAGTTCACAATATAGAGGCTCGTAAAATGGCGGTCTGACTGTATATTTATTTATATGATAAATTAATAAAAACTGCAATTTTTTTTTTTTTTTTTTTTGTAAAAAATTTGCAAAAAATTGTGTATATATATATATATATATATATATATATTCCACATTTTTAAAAAAATCTCCTTTAAATTCAGCTTTGAATGTTTCACATTGATGTGTGATACAGGGCAGTAAACCTATATTTTTCAAACTATTTGAAAGAAATATTGCTTACATGCTGGTAACATTTTCGATTTTAAAAATTCCTTCACAGCTGACTCCGAGAAATAGAATAGTGTTTTGCGGTTCTTATCACAGTCCAAATGAAAAATAGTTCTTAAAATCATCTTGTTTTTTTTTTTTTTTTTTTTTTGAGGAAGGTATACTTAACCATGATCTTGGGTTAGGTAAGGTGAAAGATTATGACTCAGTGTGTGTGTGACATATATCGAGGGAAAGGGGTTTGAGAATCACTGTATTTCTTGCTTCTAAATCACGATACTTTTATTTTGTAATTCTATCGAGCTCCAGAAAATGAAAATCTCAAATGGAAATAATTAACAAATGTATAAGAATTCTAATTAATACTTACTTAACACTTGAATATCTTTTACGAAAATCTTTCAGGTTCTATCGCAAGCAGTTATCAGAAATTTGTCTTAATGAAGAGTTATACATACTTTATAAAAAATTAAATACACTGAGAAATCTCGGCAATATTGAATAAAAAGCCATTTTTCTATTTTAAGGATTGAAATAACTTTTAGCGTATTAATAAATTACTATTTACTATTGGAATATAAATATGCAGTTTCAAGGAAAACTTGATGTGCTTGAAATATAACTTGATAACCTTGAGGAAATGATAATCCTTGAAATAAAAATGATATTTATAACAAAATGATTGATAAAAATGTCCACACACCAACGAAAAATAATACTTTTAAGTTCTGGAAGATATAAATTTTTTAATAAGTGAAGTACAGAGAACTAACATTATTTTTTATAATAGAATTACAACTTTTAAAAAGGGACAATAAATACAATCACCAAATAATTTAAAAATGAAATTAAAAACGACAAATAATTTTCTCAAATATAGTAGCTTTTCCTTAAAATGTAAATGTCCTTTTTTTTACTTTTGAATTGAGAATCTCGTTAAAGTTACTAAAATGTTTACAGAAAAACATTGTAAATGCCATTACATTTAAAATTCTTTTAACTTATATTTAAAAGAAAGTATACCTTCTACACTTCCGAAAGCCCTAGCCGGAGTCGATTTCCAGAAAACACATTTTAGTGGATCTCTACTAAACAAAAGAAACATGTTTACCAAATTTCAAGTCTTCAGGTCTAATGGCTTAAAATGGGATATTTTTATTTATAATGTCCCCGAGGGAGTCGATTTCAGTAAAACTTGTTCTAGCAGATCAATAGCAAAAAGACATGCTTGCTAAATTTCACATCTTTCCTTTTTTTTTGCGCGCGGTAGATGCGTTCCTTAGAAAACCGTGGGGAAAAAAAAAACGTTTTAAAATACATGCGATCTGTGGCAAATTTTGGGATACGTTCACAACTTTAGAGTCATCGTGTAAGATAGAACAGCTCTAATTGTTTTCCAAAAAACGTGCAAAAAAAACAATAAAATAAAATCCATTTTACATATTTATAAAAAACAAAACAATTCATTTTTATTACAAAAATTAAAATTAGCTTACAGTGAAAATTATATGTACACAGAGGCGGTTTAGGTAGTTGGGGGCCCCTGGCGTAAAGGTTTGAGGCCCATGGGTTCCAGAGTCGAACAACTAAAATAGCGAAAAGATTCGCTAACCTTAAATTATCAAAATAAAATGTGTTAATAAAAAAAAACTCAAAGGTTAAAGAAAACTGCATTGAAAAAATTAAAAACCTTACTAAAGAGCTTAAAATTTGCTATACAACTTTATTTCTTTTATTTTTCTTTGGAAAATTCTTCAATTATTTTTGCTGTTTCTATTTTTGTCTTATTCTTTATATTACATGGACATATCGTTTGTCTTCTCTCCCATAGTGCTTCTTTGAATAATTATTAACGCTTTAAAATTGAAAAAAAAGATGTCTCACCTAATGCATTCGATATCGGTAGATGTTGGTCTGCGAGACCTCTTGCAACTCGATAAATTTCTAGTGGGGGTCTTCATTTTATCACTGGTCTCTTTTAAAAATAATAATAACTGATCCACAATTCATAGAGTCCAAATTAAAGGATTCAATATCGTCTTTGTAAGTTTCCTTTAGTTTTTGTGCAGCTTTCTTCTTAATTTTACGTAATAATCTCGCGTCAAAAAAATACACAGTGAAGTGTTCTATAACAGTTTCACATATCTCAGGTCTTTGTGATACTTCTGCTCTTGCTCTCATCGCATATAACATAAAATGAATTAATTCCCTTTGAATGTTTTCCTTCTCTCAAAATTTCATAACTCATTTTTTTTTACTGATAATAATTTTTATCTTTTGCTACCTGCGAACTTGTTCAGTTTCCTCTTCAAACGAGAGCCTAATAAATCAGATGCTCCTAGTTCCATTTCTCCAAACTCATTTTGAAATTTTAGATATAATTTTTTCTAGAGATTTTGGCTAACTAAATATTTTTGATAATTCATATTCAACTTATTACAATGATTTTGCTAATAGCATTTATTCTTTGGGCTATGGTATTCCCAATCATGTTCATTAGGGAATATTCATATTTGTCCATCCGTTTCAAAGAAAAGTTGCCTCTAGTGTATTTTAGTCTTTTTCCCCCTCATTCAGAACATAGCTGCTTTTCATAAACTTTACCTTGCTATTAAGGCCTATATTCGAATAGCTTGAAATAGTTTGCTTTGAACTAGACATACATTTTATCACATAACTTCGTTTTTGTTTCATTTATCTTCATTAGTTGTTGTTGTTGTTTTCTGATGCCACCTGTCTGACGTAGTCAGATCGAGGCCCACGAAATTCATCGTGGCATGGGCAGAAGTACGCCTGTCATTGGCCTTGAGCACCATACAGGTGACAGTGCGATTTTAGCTCGGTGAAATTCCCGAAGGGACGATAGATGGCGACACGACCTCTATCTCCACCTCCACAATTTCTGCATGTAAACTGAAGGGGAAATATTCTCCAGTTCCTGCGCTCGTGATTAAGCCCACAAGACTACGGACCCACTGATTTAACGAGCACGGCACTCGTGTGTACTCGGAGGTGTTTGGTGGCATCGGGCATCGAACCTTCGGCCTTCCGGTCTGGAGTCCGTGCCTAACCTATAGGCTACCCACGGCCCATCTTCATTAGTAAAATACACTGATGGAAATAACAATCCATCTCACTAGAAAGAGTTGTGATACATCAAAGAAATTTGGTAGGCGTATTTACACATCCGAAAGATGATTTTTGATTCAGATTTCAAGTTAGGCGCCTAAGTGTGACGCTAGTTCGATACTTGAGGATGCGAATCAATTAGGCTTTAAATACGCTCTAGAAGGTTCGTAAGGATTATTTATCGTTGAGATTTGACGTAGTGAGTTGATGTTAGTCCAGCATGACTTTAAAAAGACAAAGAATTCATTATCAATAGCTAAGCAGTTTGAACGAGTTAGTATAATAAAGCTTAAAAAGGTAGATTTTTCTTTTCACGATATTGCAGAAAAGACTTTATAGGAATGTATCCAATGTGCACAGTGGCACACACAGGAGAGTTTTTCAACGGGGGAGGGTTCCTAGGGTCGACCATTCTCGTATCATGCTCCAATGCACCGCCTGGCATATTCTTTTGATTTTGTCGATTTTCGGGGACAAAAAATAGTAAAAAAAAAATTAATTATTGAATAAATAATTAGCATGAATTAATAAAATTAATGATTAACAACAAATACATAATTAAATTTTACGTACTATATACATCAGATTATAATCAATCAAAAAAGAATCAAGGACTTTGGGGTGGGGCTCCAGACCCGGGAGCACTCCCCGTCCAGTGTGCGTCATTGATTGTGCATGATTTTGGCAGCAATGATCCCGGAAAGGCACTACCTCAAGAAAATTATGATCCAACCATTCACGGGTAACCACTTACAGAGAAGACCGCCATATTCCCCACAAGGTTGGGAAACATCGTAGTTCCTCCACAGCAGAAATTATAGTTTCTTTTTGGCACCAGACTGACAGAGTGAACTGCAACAAATCAATTAATCAACAAATCAATCAGAAATAGCTCCCAGCCAGACGCCCTTATAGCGTTTGTACCATTAGCTCCAAATCACGATATCTGCGACTTAAGTGATGCCAAGCTAGAGACCATTGGAGAGCGGAGTGGCGATGAGTTGTGTTCGATCAAAACTGTTTCTATTTTGGTGCCAGTGATGCAGTGGCGTAACGAAGAATATTAGGGCCCCCTCCTCCTGCAAAGTTAAGTTTTTGGACCCAAACCGTACTTGACATCAGTCAGACTATGGGCCCCCTGTAATCTTGCCACACCCTCCGATAAGTGGTTGCACGCCACGCCACTGCAGTGATGCCAGTATGTTGATTAGAAGAAGGCCAGGTCAGCGCTTGTAAACAATTTTTCTGCTGCCTAAACACACTAGACCGGCGGCTAGTAGCATGGTCTGGAGCGAACAATTTTCTTTGAATGCAGGAGCTTTCTCGAGGTTAATTCACACACCCTGAGTGCAAATTTGTTCATTAGTCTGGTGATTCAAACTGTTGCACTGCCATTTATAAGCATGATTCAAAGGGCGTTTTCCAACAGGATAACGTGCGCCCTCATACCCTGTTGCAACCCAACATGCTCTATAGATTGTCAACGTGTTGGCCTTCTAGATCACCAGATTTATCTTTAATCAAGCGTGGATGGAACATCATTGGTCGGCAACGACAGAGTCATCTACAACCGGAACTAAGCAACCTTATGTGGACCGACCAGGAGTGACAGGCATGCAATTTCATCGCACAAACGGATATCCAATGCTTCTTTTGATTCATTGTTCGCATACTTGCATTTAAAATTCTGGCGGTTTTTAATGTGCCATCATTTCACATTTAAAAATGCTCTTCTCGCGCTTACATTAACCTGTGATCTTAAAAGTTTAATCAATTAAATATGTTACCTAGACAAATGCATTGCCGAAGTCTCATTAGTCTACAATAACTTTTTTCTTGGTGTTCGGAATTTTCCCCATCAGTATAAAATGTATCCGAGCACAACTAAGGACAGCTGTGAACTAAAAAATGAACTTGTTTGATTTGAATAATATTTGTTTGTTCGAAATAAAATTTGTTCAAAAAAAAACAATATTGGCTCAAAATCTTTTTGTTGCGCGTTGAATTTATAACAAAAAAATCCACGAAGATTGGTGCCCGCACTGGTGCTGGGGCCCTGGCGGCCACCAGGTCCTCCAGGGGCTTAATCCGCCTCTGTGTGTGTATGTACAATATATACAAATTCATACAAGTGCATACAATATATAAAAGTTGAAGCTGAAATTAGAAATAAAACTAGCAACAACTCATCGCTACTCGATAACAAAGGTGCACATTTATTACGAACTGGATCAAAATGCTAACATCAGTAGATACATCAGATATGTGTAGCACAAGTGTCGATTATGATTCAAATGAAGAATTTCGTTCATTGTCAACGGCCTCAGTTGGTTTTTTTATTGTTGTTACAAAATATGTTATTAGTGCCTGGTTTCTCAAGTTACTTATATAGTTCTTGATATCCTGCTACATAAAACTCATGTTTAAGTTAAAATTACAATGCACGCTCTATTTTCAGGATCATAAGAAAGAAAATATTCCATACTTGTAGCAAATTTCGAGCCCTCGCTAATTAAATCAGCTGTTAATAGCTGAACTTCACCTTCGACTTCATCACACAATCGACTTATTTATTATCATAAACTGTCATAAATTCGATCAAATCGTCCTCATCCAAAGGGCACGAATCAACAACTTTTTAGAGAATCGTGCTAAAACAAAAAATTCGTGTAAAAAAACTCGCTACATTCATGTACTGTTATTTTAAAATCGTGTAAAAAAAAGCGATGTGTGTATTTGCCACAAATTTCCTCTCTGTATCTTGTGACGTCTTACGCGTCTTTTCTTTAACAAGTCCTTTGGGTTCTTTGGGCCAGAATTAATGGCAACTCTTTTCCAATCAAATCCAAGAAACGAGATGTGAAGAAGAGATGCAAATAAACGGACTTTAAATATAGGATCTTAGAGTAAGCGGGATGGCAATGTAAAGGAATGTTAGACAATTGATGTGCGTTGTGGCAGTTGATGATTATCGCAGTTCGTGGTTCAAGATTTAAGTTCTACGTGTCGTGAATAACATATTGGTGTTCGACTAGAAATTAGTCGTCAAGCTGTATCCTATTGCAGATAAAGACAAGCAGCATTACGGAATAATATAAGGTAGGATTGATTACTTATTAGTATATGAGGATTAGGTGAGATTGGTCTGAATTAGATTAGATCATAATATAAATTATATATATATATATGGCATGCAGGAGTCTTCGCGCAGGCGCAATAGTTTTGAAACTGAAACTTGTGAATTAGTGGAAGAGAAACAAAAACTCTTGGACATGAGAGCAGAGAAAAAGAGAAGCAGCGAAGGAGAACGAGAGAGGTGCGCGAGATTACCTTCTGAATATCATCGTCAAACTTATCTGTAAAAACTTATCTACCTTTTTAATTAATTTTTGTTTAATGTTAAATAAACCATAAGAAAGAGAAATATTGGACCCCTTGTTGTCTCCCACATATATATATATATATATATATATATATATATATATTATTGTGTGTTGCGTATTGCGTCATCGTAGATTCTCTCATATTAATTATTATAATTATATTTGTTAAAAGTTTAAGTTGAATATCTTAATAAAGTCATATTAAGATAATGTATGATCCTAGTTCTTTCGCTAACCCTACACCTCTAGCTCATGCTGATACTTCGAGGGATGTACTTCCAAGGGGAGGTACATCACAATCTTATAGTTTAAAACTGGGAATTTTTTCGAAAAAGGTTTTCGAAACTCTCTTCAGGATCATCTTTCACAAAATTCGTGTTCTTACGGTACCTCTACTCAACAAAAGAATTATGGTTCTCAAATTTCAATTCTGTTGGTCTAAGTTCAAAAACGAGATTTTTGTGTGTAACGCTCTCCCCCTGAGTTTTCATTTCTGAAATATCCATTCTTGCGAATTTCTGCCCAATAAAAGAAACACGTTGGCAATTTTAAATCTGTGGGTATAATTTTTTTAAAAAAAGTTATTTTTTTCCTATCTATAATAAATACCCTTGTAACTCCTGTTGGAGTTCGATTTTCGAAAAACACTTTCTTAGCGGATCTCTACTCAGGAAAAGAAACATGTTTGGTAATTTTTTTTAAGTTCTAATAGCTCACAAATGGGAATTTTTGTATATTAAACTCCTACAACTCCTTCGGAGGTAGGTTTACACAAACTCAGTTCTTAGTGGATCGCTTTTCAACGAAAGAAACATGCCTGCAAAACTTCACGTCTATAGGTCTAATAGTTCCGGAGATTTCATGAGTGAGTGAGTATAAGTCATTTTTTATCCTATACAGTAGAACGGCGTTTATCCGAATGTCAGATATTCGAACCTGTTTTTTTTTGTCAACTTTTGTCAATTTAGAAATCGAAAAAGACAACAATGACGACCACAGGGATGAGATTACCGACTTTGTCCAATTGATCCCAGTATTTCAAGAATGCAATGAAGTATAGAAACCTGGATGGCAATTGATGCAGAAGACTCAGTGGATTTCAAATGCTAAATGATGACGAGATTGTGACTTCCGTGCGAGTAGAATCCGACCCTGTCGACTATGAAACGAATGAAGACGAGAACAACAGCAAAAGTAGCAAGGGTCCATCAAATGCTGACGCGTTTTCTGCGTTAGAGACAGCTATGGAGAGGTACGAACAACAATCAGAATATTGTCCTTCTCAACTACTGCTGCTCAAGAGAATCAGAGACTTTGCAGCTAAAAAACGAAGGTGTATAATGGTACAGCGAAAAATAAGTGATTATTTTCCACAATAAAGGTAAAATTGCGACATTTTGCACCTATTTTACTTTTTCTTCAAGCACGTTTCCCGCATGTGATGATTTTCAATATTCGTATAGTGTCCGGTTTCATATACTACATGGATCGCATTCGGTTATCCGAACAATCGCGTATCCGAACGGTGTCCTCTCCTAATTGATTCGGATAAACGACATTCTGCTGTATACAGAGAAAGAGAAAAAGAGAGAGAGAGAGAGAGATTCTCTCTCTCTCTCTCTCTTTAAAAATAGAAGTAATGGAAATAATTGGAATTTTTTACAAATAGAATATCCTGCTCATAACACATATGCCATTTTATTGTATAGTGTCTTTAAAATGTAGAAAAATTATATAAATACAGTCGGACCCCGATTTAACGAATTCGTTGGGACCGAACATTTTGTTCATTAATTAGGGGTTATTCGTTATATCGGAGTCCAAACAAAATGCAGATTTTTTGCATTTACCTTTTAGAAATTCTGTAATAAGCAACGACCAAAAAATATCCATTTTTGAAACTACACACTTTTTATTCAGCAACTAAAAATGCTATTAGTGAATAATTACGACCCAGTCAATTGGATTTTTTAAAATAGGGATAAATAGACAGGGGCGTAACGTACACCCCTGCTTTGTTAGGGGCAGGGATTCTAAGGAGCCCAAAGTCTGACTGACGCCAAGTACGTATTTGGGCTTGGGGTCCAAAAACCTGACTTTGCAGAGGGCCCTAATATTCTCCGTTACGCCACTACTAATAGATGTTTGATAATCTTTTTGATTCCTGACTCGAAAGAGTTCTTTTCCATTTTCATGCAGATAAGAAATTACTGAACTATTTACATCCTGCAAGACCAATATCTGAGTGGTAGCGTGTCGCGCTTTCACACCGCCGGCACGGGGTTCAAATCCCGGGCTGGGCAAAGTCGTCTCAGCTTTTCTTCCCATAATTGGGTCGATAAAATGAGTAACCAAGCTTGCTTGGGGACTGAACACAGGGGATTTCGCGTCAGACTGACCACTTCACCAAAACATCTTCACATGCACCTCAGCGCCAAAGGTCACGAAAGCTGAGATTGGCACAGCTGGCCTTTGCCCTCTTGGGCTGCTTCGCCACTGAAATCAGTTCAGTATTTACATCCTGCTGTACACATGTTATATTTTCTCAGTAAACAAACAATGTTTGGCATTAAACAATTTAACAGTTTTGATGGATCTTTCATTATCAGTTTCTGCATCAGAATCGCTATTCATTGGCTCCGACAAATAAACTATTTCCTCAACTTCAGTTGCATACAGTAGCGCTCAGAGGAATTTTTCAAGGGGGAGGGGGTCCATGGTTGAATGCTCCCCATTTTTGTATCATGCTCCTTATGATTTGTCGATTTTCGGGAACAAAAAAATAGTAAAAAACTAATTATTGAATAAATAATTAGCATTAATTAATAAAGTTAATCATTAATAACCAATATTTAAATAAATTTTATGTACAATATACTTTGAATTATAATCAATCGGAAAAAATCAAGGACTTTGGGGGGGGGGGTCCGGATCCCTAGGACCCTCCCTTTGTGTGCGCCACTGGTTGCACAGATAGGCGATTCGTCATCAAATGTAACATAATCGTTAAAATCTTAAAATATTACCTGTATTGTGGTGTGGGATGAGATAAGAAAGGAATTTCCTGTCTTAAGACAGAAATTGGCGACGAAAACCGGTTTTCCAGCCAAACTAGCCAAGCCGGGCGTGCATTATTACAGCAAAACAAACAAATCATGCTTTTTTTTCAATTCCTATTAGTTCACTTTAACCCTATATATGTGTATATATCTTCGTTCAATCGTTAATAAAGACTTTCTATTTATCCATTCAAAGTAGGAATTGAATTAATTTTTTTTTCATATTACAGGTTTTGTTCTGGTCAAAAAGGATATGCCATTTGAAAAAAAAATTTTTTTTCTAATATAAAACTAGTTAAAAAATCCAGGTGCTGAAATAATTCGTTAATTTGCGGTTTATTATTTGTTAAATAGAGTTTTTTATCTTTATTTTAAGAGAAAAATTCGTTAAATCGCGCAATTCGTTAAATAGAGGTTCGGTAAATCGGAGTCCAACTGTATACATTTATTGATTTAAAAAATGAAATTCAAATTCAAATTTCCTTAAAATTATTTCTGAGACAAAGCACAGAAACACAGAAATATAATATGCTCTAGATTTAATCATAAATTAAAATTAAATTTATTCCTCATACAAGGTTAAAAAGGATTTACAGCATCATCATTGTGAAAGATATTTAATTTTTGTTTCTTATTGGTTGTGAAAATAGTGGATGAGGTCTATTTTTTCATAATTATACATATTTTATATTGGTTGACATTTACAGCATCATAATTCATAAAAATTATGCATGGAACCATAAAAACTGTTTTACTATCTGTTTTACGATTCATCTAGCGGCATCAAGGTTCATTCTTGGCATAAAAAAGGGCGGTGAGCAAAAGTTTCTTCTTTTTCTTCCTCTTTTAAGCATTTTGTTTCAAAAAGTGACACAGTTTTATGTAATGCTGAACAAATAAGGGAAAACTAAATTCATGTCTGCAAAAATGGTTGCTGGAATAGGAAAAGTAATTAAGAAAAAATTAATTTTCTTTGTAAAAATAATTGATGTTTCAGACGCAAACAAATAAAATTAATTGCCCTTAACGTGCTAGGGTTGTCCGCTATGAGACCTATCGAGACAAAGCTCAGAGAAACGTCACGAGAATATGATTAATAGAAAAAGTTGACCTTGAATAATTTAATTTCATTTTTTGACTTTTTTTCCCCTCGTGTAAATGTAATACTTTCAGAAAAAATCATTTCTTTTCTAAACATTTGTAATTCGATTTTCCATTATTTCTATTTGCTAAAACATATTCTTTACATCAATCATCACAAATGTAATTTCCAAAAATCACCTGGTATTAAAACAAACAACAATTGGATTGGATTTATTTCATGTGTGTGTGTTCGAAGTATTTCTCTCTCATTTATTTTTTAAATACAGTAAAATATGTTCAACGCGAAAACGCTTTAGACGAAATATGGGTTCACACGAAATAATAAAACGATTTTCTTAACACAAAACGAAAATTGCTTAACAAGAAAAGTTTTCTGTTCAGGGAGTGAACAAAACACGGAAAACGTCCGAGGTTTAAGAAAGGCGTGAAATGAAAGCGAGGTGGTTTCCCATGTTTCGTAATAAAGAGGCTAACTTGGCTTTGCAATACTCTCAGGAGCTAATTTTCTTTAACTAAACTGCTTTCACCCTCCACTCATATAAACGCCTCTCAAAAACATCTCATCTTTCATTAATTGCCGTTAGAATTCGGTGACGAGTGCTTCGCAGTATGAGCAAAAACCAGTGAGTTTGGAGTTTTTTTTTTTCTTCCCCGTCCTATTTTAGAATTTTTTTTACGAGCACGATGGCAAAGAGCTTAGAGGGAAGTAAACTGCTTTTTCGACTAAAATCAGGAAGGAGCTTCTTAAGGCTGTTGTTTAAAAACTGGAGACGAAAACGGTAACATGCAAAGATTCTGGAATCACACTAAATTTTGTATTAAATTTCATTAAGTTCTTGTGAATGTTTTGTTCCATTGATTTGTTTAAAATGCATGCATATATACAAATTCATGTATATAAAATGTACTTCAATGAGCTTAATTTTGTTGAACATATGTTTGTTTTTTTTTTCAATATCCTTCGACGCGAAAAAATAATTCAGTCCCCTAAGTTTCGCATTAAACGATTTTTATTGCGATATAGAATAAATCCCATTTAAAATGTTTATTAAAATATTCAAAAGTTTTTCGAAATATAGAAACAGAGATAAAGAAACAAAAGCAGTTATAACTTCAATGCTATAAAACATTGATTTCAGAAGTAAGGATTTTAAAATGTAATATTTCTTTTTAGAAACTGATCTGAATCAAAATTATTATATGCTGCTTAACTATTAATACTGCCAAAAGTTGCTTAACTATTAATATCAGGGTTGTTTCTTTTTAGTTTCAGCTTGTTTTATTGAATGCATACTTTGCTATAAAAATATTTTTGGCATTTTTTTTAAATTTCTAGCACGTACGAAAGATATTTTTCTCGAAATAGATATATTTTAATATTCCTTTTCGGTTAGATATTTTTAATGTTTGGTAGAAAATTATAAATTATATTTATATATAAATATGTGCGTGGTAAAATATTTTCATAAAATTTATTAAAACCAGTTACTTGCAAACATTTAGAAAGGAAATCTTTTTGTACTTTCTAATTTACTTAAAGGGTAGCTGACAGTTTTAAAAATTTAATTCGAAAAATTCTACATAATTTGCTACACAAAAACCAATAAATAATATGTAGTGAGATTTTTTAGAATGTATTTTGAATTGGAAATTTTTCTTTAAAAAATTGAGTTTTTGTGGATGCATATTATAATACGCGCAAACTCAATATTTTAGCAAGTAAAAAATTTTTTACCCTAGAAATATTTTTGTAGCATTTTTCATATTGTAAGAAATAGAAGAAAAGTTGATAAAATTTATCAGGTGCTTTCAGTTTAAAACTTTAAAAAAAGGACTTTATTTTTGCATCTCACTCTAAAGACTCTTCAGCAAATGATAATTTTGATTTTAATAGCTTTTCTCGTTATCGAAATAAGTTTGTTTCACACGAGTATGAAATCAAAGAAAAATATTTTATTGAAAATTATTATAAATATTTCAAAAGTACTATTTATTTCATGTACACAATCTCTTTGATGTATAAAGTTCTAGGGATGATTTAAAACAGAATTTTAATTCTTCAAAAACATTTAATATATATAGATGACAAAAACTGAATCGATAATAAAACCAGAAAAAATAAATAATCATCGAAAATATGTATAAAATAT
This sequence comes from Trichonephila clavipes, assembly GCA_019973935.1. Taxonomy (NCBI): domain Eukaryota; kingdom Metazoa; phylum Arthropoda; class Arachnida; order Araneae; family Nephilidae; genus Trichonephila; species Trichonephila clavipes. The sequence goes on from BMAU01018604.1 coordinate 1,306,100, forward strand.
TAAACACTTCGATGAATTTGTGAATATTAACGTCGCACTATTCAGCTTCATCGCTTTTGGCGACGGAATTCGTAATTTTGAGCCATGGTCAATTAACGAGGACGACACCCACTTGAGCTAGGACACATTCTTCTAACTTCCATTTCACACCAACGGAAGGACGCGTTTGAACTGCGATAGATTTAACTTGTATCGGCCTCTACACGGTACTAGGCTCGAACTCATGACACACCGGCAACGAGTAAGCTACCTTGACCACTAGGCTACCGCGGCCCCAAACGTGTTTGTGGATTAACCAACGAACAGGAAGATTATTTTTTTTATCTCGCGTTCGTTTTATAAATAGAAAATTTAACAAATTTAATTGAGAGAGAAGTTCCAGAAACGTATATAATATTTTTCTTGAAAATTTATATTCTTAGAAATAATTAAAAATTTCTTTTTTTATGTTGGGGAAGAAATAACGGCTTGATTTATTTTGAAATTATTAATTAATTACAATAAAACTTCTCAATATTCTTACGCATAAAAACTTTTGTATTTGCAAATACTATGCACACAAAAAGAAGAAGATAAAACTCGTAAAAATTGTATCCCTTTTTTTAAAAATTTAGATTAAATTAATTTTAATTAATATATTGTTTAAAAAGTGAATTGTAACAAAAAATACTTTGAATAAAAATATTAAATGAGATTTGATGAAATATTATCCAAAATTGAATTTTTCGTTAAAACTCTTTAAAAAATGTAAAACTGCATATAAATTATATAGAATGCTATTTTTCAAGAAAGAATCCGTACAGAGAAAAGAAAATGGTAAATTACTTTCCTTATATCAGACCAGTAGCGCACACAGGAATTTTTCAGGGGGGAGCGGGTTCGAAAGTTCATCATTCTTGTATCATGCTCCTTTTGATTTTGTCGATTTGGGGGAACAAAACACAGTAAAAACTTATTTTTGAATAAATAATTAGCATTAATTAATAAAATTAATCATTAATAACAAGTAATTAATTAAATTTTACGTACTATATACATAGAATTATAATCAATCGGAAAAAACATCAAGGGCTTTGGGGGGTCGGACCCCAGGACCCCTAGTGTGCGCCACTGTATCAGACACATCTTTTTGATTTTAAATCAATAGCTTTTCGAAACAAGTAACAGTTAGTACTGTGAGCTTTTCTCCAATTAATTTTTTAATTACTCTCTCTAACACTGTAATAAGATATTAGCATGTTCCAAGATTTTAATGTGTTCAAAGATATTAACATGTTTAAAGTATCCTAATTTACTAAAGACCTTTAATTTTCAGTTATTTTTTTTTTAAAAAAAAGGTTTTTTTTACCTCAGCAAAAAAATTGCGATCGAAATGGCACATTAGTAATAGAGTGAGTAATGGCTAAAATGTTTATCCTCCACAAAATTTTCAAGAAAGTTTTACAATTGAAATACAAGGTGTGGCACGAAAAAAAACGAGACTAAGTATGTAGCTTGAAAAAAGAGTGTAGTTGATAACAATTGTTTTGGAGACGTCATCCCATGCACCTCCTTTATCCATGTGGCCAGTTTCATATTAATTGATTATGCCAGTTGGGAGTACTGCGTCATTGAGTGAACAAGTGAAACTGCATTCTGCCGGGAAAATGTCAAATCAACATCAAGTTTCTTGTGAAACTTAAGTAATCAGCTACGAAAACATTTCAAATATTAACGCGGCTTATGGAGATGATACTTTGTCTGATTCACATGTGTTTGAATGGTATAAGAGGTTTTCAGGGGGAAGAGTCAGTGTGGAAGTTGATGAACCTGCTGGGTGTCCAAGGTCTGTGATTATAGTCCGAAAGATAGCCAAAATTCGTGATATGAGTGGGTTCTCACTCACATCAGTGGTCAGACTGTTAATCATCGCTACTACATTGAAGAACTAAAAAGACTTCGTGAAAAAATTAGGGGGAAAAGGGACAGAATTGAGGAGTGGTGGATGGCTATTGCACCAAGACAATACATCCGCTCACATGACTCTATCTGTCAAGCAGCTTCTAACCACCAAAAACATTACTCTGATGGGGAATCCTCCTTATTCACATGATTTGGGCCCATGAGACCTTTTTTTATTTCCTACAGTTAAATCTTGCTTAAGGGGAGCTCATTTTACCTCACTTGAAGAAGTTCAGTCAAAAACCTCGTTCCAGAACTGTGACCAACAGTGGCAGCACCAAATGCAGAAGTGTGTGGATACTGAAGGGAACTACTTTGAAGGTTGTACTGTCACGGAGAACTGATTCTGTAAGTACAATGATTTATTGGAGCAGTCTCGTTTTGTGTGTGTGTGTGTGTCACATCTCGTAAGAAAACAATTTGTTACCTTCACAGTTTGTTTATAGGGGGTTATATATCACGCGCATTTTATTATTTTTTTTACTTAATCAACCTCTGAGGCTACTATGCTTCACTGATATGGAAACTTATCCTAGTGAAGGAGCCGTGATGAATGCAAATGAGCTTTACTGTGCAACCACAGCTGAAGTGAATGAAAAACGAGGAGAAAGGTTGAATAAGTGAAGCTGATAGATTGACTGAATATTAACGTCGCACTGTTCAGCTACACGAGGGCTTTTGGCGACGGACCACGTAATTTTGAACCATGGTCAAGTGACGTGGACGACACTTGAGCTGGCACTTCCCTCTCCTAACTACCACACCACGCCAACTGGAGGACCTTTCAGCTCTCGACAAATTTAGCGTGCATCGCTACCCTATACGGAAGGTCTTTAGTGGTACTGGGCTCGAACTCGTGACAAGGCAAGCCACAATCCGATACCTGTACCCCTCAGCTACCGTGGCCACTGAATAGCAGTGAAGCAGGAGAGAAGAGAGATCGGAGAAAGATAGACAAGAGATTAAAAAAATCAGCGTAATGGAGAGCAGAGCAATCACCCCAGCCTGGATTTAAAGTCGGGGTGGGCCTTAAGTCGATCGCGATCGACTGGTGGACCGGCAAGACATTTTGGGGTGACCGCCTGAAGATTTTAGCAGGTAGTAATTATATACGGAAAATTCAAGATTGGCTGACAGTTTGCAGACTAAGTCAACTACTGACTATAACAACGAAAACTAATTTTAAATAAAAATGTTTTATTTTTTTAATGTACTTTGAATTGTTTCATAATAAATGCATCATTTAATATTATTATATTTGTGGCTTTTATCATTATGTTTGTGTAATTTGCGTCTGTGTACGCGGTTTTAACACAGTTGTTACAAAAGGTAAGTACATATTCCGTATTTATTATTAAGTTACAATAATAACCTTTTCCTTATACCTCACCGCACCTACGACTTTGGGCAGAGGCGCATACGAGAATTTTTCAAGAGAGATGGGGGGGTCGAAGGTCTACAATTCTCGTATCATACCCCAATACGCAGCCAATCATGTTTTTTTGATTTTGTCGATTGCCGGGAACAAAAAAACAACAAAAAATAAATTACTGAACAAATGATTAACATTAATTAATAAAAAAATGCTAATATAACAAATACTAAATTACATTTTACGTTTTTTTTACATGGGATTATAATGAATTGGAAAAAAAATCAAGGGCTATGAGGGAGGGTCCGGACTTGTGGACCTTCCCCCCTTGCGTGCGCCACTTACACTGGGTGGACTGAAACACCTTGAAAAATTTCGAATTAGCTCGTACCCTGGAAAAGTCTGCCACCCCTGATTTAGAGGGTAGTAATCAAATCCTGCTATTTTGTAAGTCTTCTGCTTAGAGACTCCAAGATAAATAAAACGTATTGTAATCTCTTGTTTTGATAGAATTGGTTAAGTTAAATAGCTTTACATATTTCTAATTTATTTCGTTACTGAATTATTGAATAAATGAGTTAGAAATTGAATGATATTGAATTAAAGATAAAAAAATATCTTGTATATTATTGATAAGGAAGAAATTCCATCATATGGCTGTTTGTTTAGAGTGCATATATATTTTTAATGACTGTTTACAGCAGAGGTTCCCCAACCTTTTGTCTCAAATACCCCTTGTCATACTTTTTGGTTTGGGGTAGATCCCTGCTTACCTAATATTGAATTTTTACAAATTTATCCTTTTAAATGCCTTTTTGACAGTTGTTATAAAACTACTTAAAAGTCTTATGTTTCTAACTGTAGTGAAGTGTAGTGTTTAAAACTTAAGAAACACATGTTAGTTAAATTAAAATTTAATCAATACATAAAATAACTTATCGTCAAACAAATGCTTTTAATGGGAGAGGTGAATCGGTGGCTTCAATAACAAATTTTCAACATTTGACGTCAATCTTGTGAGGTTTAATCCTAAATCTCTCGGTTAGTATATAGTGTCAGTCTTTTTCTTTCTTTCTTTTTTTTTTTTTTTTTTTTTGATTTTGACAACCGCGCTGACTATTTTGGCTATTACCGTAGTCAAAGAATTCTCAAACTTAGTTTCAAAACCTGAATAAAGGTGTGATGACCCCCCCTGAGTCACACCTTGAACACCAAGATTAATTTGAGGCAAAGAACCACCAAAAGCCATTTTGAATAATAATATTATTTATATTTGTGATAATTTCCTCAAAAATCTCTGATAACAAATAATATAATAATGTTACGACTTCTAAAGGGATTTGCCTTTATATTAAATTAAATTACAAAGAATACGATTGATTACTAATCTAGCTCAACTCAAGTAAGGTTTACCGAAATAGGAGATCCGAGAAACACACGTATTCGAATTCTTAATTGTTATTAACTTTAACTAAGTATCTCAACCTGACGCTTACTTTAAGCGTACGTGAATTATATTTACCGCTGGCTTATATCAGCTTTCTGGTACGTCTAGCAGCACGACGTCTTCACGAATCTAATCTCTTTGAATCTTCTAGTTTTGCTTTAAACGTTGTTGGCTCATAGCCAACCATCATCTCTCTTACTATCTTGCAACTCTCGACTTAAATACCTTATCTCATTTAAATATCCCAAACTTCCTTTTGGAGTTGATTGGAAATAAACGCGAATTTATATTCCCCAGAAAGACGCCTAAGAAGATTAGTGGAAAGGTTCCGTATAGATTCGTCACAAAGGGCATATAAATGTTGAACATAGATTAAAACGTCATTCTTCTGGCAGATTATCTGTGGTCAATTGAGAAACTGGGAAAATTATCGACGTCCAATGTGCCATACTACTCTACCTTAATTCTGGCTAGAAACGTCGAAAATGGTCTTTGTTTTAATAAACTTTATGCTGTTTCCTTGTAATTGCAAATTAACTTCATTAAATATAGTAAATACGTCTGTTAAATAGGCAAAACCTAGTTTCCATTTAATTTAATTTTCTTTTAAACTTAAAGTCACGATCTGGTTTAAAAAGAGCTACTATCGTATAGCCCCATTTACACCTCATAGACCTTCAAATGATTTTTTCGCTGACATGGGTCCCTTACAGGCCGTCATAGACCTCTGGGGGTCCATAGAGAGCACTTTGGGAATCACTGGTGTAGAGTCATCGAAATTCCTTCCTTCCTGAATGGCTCGACAGTCCAGGGTGGGCCTTGACCTTCTCAAGAAGCCTTCTTCCTGCTAGTGTTCTCCAATTCATAGTTCTCAAACTAGATCTTTTTCTAGGCCATCAATCCATCTAAGATTTGGCCTGCCCTTTCTTCGTGTGCCAATTGGTTGAGCGTTCAATACTTTTTCAGTGGTGCGGTCTTCGTTCATTCTGACAGCGTGACCTGCTTATTCAATTGTCATCGTAGGTTATGATTAATTAATTCCCAAATGTTCAGTTTTGGGTGAAGACCCATAAAAAATCACAATAAAGTGATCTATATATTTAATTATAAATTAGGAAAATATATCAAGCATTTTGCAACTACAGCAAAAAAAATTTGACCGATTTCTAGGCTCAACTTACTAATATCAATGATTAACAAGCAAAACCACAATATCTTAAACGCGAAGTTAAAATTCGATTAATCATCATATCTCCCATTATTTAGCGAGAAAGCATATATATTGATAAACCGAAAGAGGGAGAGAGAACTCATTTTAATTCTCACCAAGGTACATAAATTTTGGAAAATGAAAATAAACTCACTGAAAAAAATTAGGATCAATCAAACAAAATAGTCATAAAAACTGCATTATAAAAACAAAAGCGAGTCTCATAACTACAGTATTATTTATATACGTATTTATGTCCCATACCCAACTCTGTGTACGAACTTTTTGAACACGATCTGGGTTTAACAAGAATAATAAACGATCATTCTCTTTTTACACAACTTATTTTGATTTTACACAATCCACCCAAATTCTACGAAGAAAATTTTGTTTTATTTTTATAGATGCAAAATTGGAGACGAGAAATGCAATGCGATTTCTGTTTATGAAAATTCTTCGAATTTTATAACCTCAAGGTAGAATTTTGTCTACTTTGCCTCCATTTTGAGTTTGGAGTACAAAGTGAAAAGTATACCTTTTTGATGCTTATAAAATTTAATAAAAATTAAAATAAAATTCGAGAATAATATATTGCCACAAAAAACATTCTACGACAAGCGTTTAAACGTTGCTGAAACATTTCAGACACTTCAAAACAAGTTTCAGAAAAAACTGTTTAAACCAGTGGTCTTCAAACTGTGTGCCACGCAACCCTTGTGTTCCAGGAAACATACCGAAGGGTTCCACGAGTCATAATTAAAAAAAATCGAAAAGGAACTTATAAATAAGTATGCAAAATGAATTCAGGTTCTCTAAAATGTTTGTATACCCGCACGAATTTAAAGTTCATCCCTGTCAATAAGAAAGTGAAAATTTTATCCACAAACAATAATTTTATTTTGCAATACTTTTTAAAGTTTTATTATATTATAATAAAAGAATATAAAAACGTTATATATATATATATATATATATATATATATTAAAAAACATTGATATATAAAATATTGCTAACAATCCTGAGTTCCACGAGATAATTTTATACTCGTTAGTACAATGTTTTGTAAAACCAAACAGTTTTCTGATGGAACATACACCTCTTTATATTTGTGGATAAACAACTACAACATATCAACAGAGAAAGATTCGATATTAAAAATCTAAATTTAAGCAAGAACAGATTTTAAATTTGTTGCAAATTCTCTCTCACACAGCCGTAAACATTTTAACAATTTATCTACCAATATCTACCGACAGTACTTATAAGTACCACTCCCTTTAAAATTACATAGAATAACCATTTTTACGAATACTCTGACAATACTTAAAGGAATATTCTTTTAAATCTTCTCTTCCAAGATATATGGCAGCACGGGTTCTATGATGAGTATTTTAGCGAAGAAGGCGATTAGTTTTATAGCAGAAATTGCGTTTTCAGTGGATTGCGAAGATTGTCATTTTTGTTCCGAAAAAGTAGTTAATGTCAAAAGGTAAGTTCCTTTTTTATGTTAATTAAGACTTAAGAAAACGATTTGACTATTTATTTTAAGTAGACAGTATATATAATGAATTTTACAGTTGAATATCTTTAATTAATTAATTAGCTCTAACGAATTACATTTTTCAAAGTTGAGTATTTTGTTACCTGTATCCCTTAATTTTCAATGTAGTATTCAAAAAAAATATTACGTGGAAAAAACTGCAGTAAATCATAATGCTGTAGATAAAGGGTTAGTGCCATTCAGAACAATGTGTATAAGTGAAAAATATTTCTCTACCTGAGTGGCTACAAAAACAAAGTATAGAAACAAATGAAACTCAGAATATGTAATGCGATTGCAGTTAATCTTAATAGACCAAAATTCAACAGTTTGTGTAAAAAAATGCAATCACACATCCCAGTTACAAAACATAATGCATAAATAAATGACACTTTGATCAGAGATTAATATTATTAATGTGAGTAAACTATATTAAAAGTAGTTTAAAATTTTTTAATAATAAATGCAATATTTTTTTAATTGACATTAAATTGATCTACTGTTGATATACTACTTTAAATATTATTTTATGACATATTCTTCTCTAAATTTGCTCGTGGAATAGGGCTCCACGAAAATACTTTCCAATTCTAGTGGCTCCGTGAGTTGAAAAAGTTTGAAGATCACTGGTTTATATATATAAACGAAAGGTTTCCCCCAACACGCGTGCGTGAACAACGATGAGAACGAACAAGCCAACGATTAAAGCCTTATTTTGCCTTTATTCGATTTTAAATCCATTGAAACATCGTCACTACAGGAGGTTAATCCTAATTTTGTTCAAGAGATTACAGATATAATTTCACCTATAGAACACGAAAACGATGACCAAGTCATTTATAGTAATAGCAATAACATTGCAATTAAATTTATTATATGAAAGAGGGACAGAGAGAGTGAAAAGAAAATCTTTTTATGCTTAGCTCATATTACTCTGCTTAACTTTTGAGTTCATTAATTAGTGACAGATTTTTTTTACCTTTTCATATGATATATGAACAATCTTAATGAAGTAAATCTTTTAAGGTATCTGACTACGTTCGGAACCGTGATTTTAAAAAAGCGCATAAATGGATAATTTTCATGATATTTAGTGTCACTTAGATTAGAATACATGTATAAAATTGTTTTAATGACATTTTGACAAAATAAATTATTTAAATACAATATTTCGGCAAAAAATTAACTATAACCATTTTTCAAAATATTCTCCTATTGTGAAAAATGCTTCTATTATAATAATATTTTACCTGTATATAACTCAGACCTCTGTACAGAGGCTCAGCTATGATTTTTGAAAAATTCACATCTTCAGAGTTACAACCAAATGAAATAATTAGCGGCGTTTTTGAAGTAAACTTTTTTGGGCTCGAGAGTGAATGAGAAAAATTGCCCAGTTTTGCGTAAAAGTGAAAAAGTGAACGGAAGTAGTCTCCCCCCATCCCAAGAATCATCGCCATAGTAAGGAGAGAGCGAGGGAGGAAAAGGGGGGAGCGGGGACACCGCGTGACTTGCATCATATCGGTGAAAAAGTTGGATGATTGCCTACGCCTTCGACTGGTCAACTTTCCCACCTTCCGATTAGGGGTCATTTTCTCCCCGACCTGGGAACATTATCAACGGTCGTATCAGTTGCAGTGTGAGCATTGCGGTGTAGACAAAAAAGCTCTCGGAGCAAAAGCGTGCCTTTTTTGAAATTTTCTTTAGATTGTTGGCTACATGGCGATGTGTTCGGTGACTAATCTATTTCTTTAATTTTCATTTGCGTGGAATTATTGATAATTCTAGTCAGAATGCCTAAATCAAATGCACAAAGAGAAAAAGAGTTTCGCGAAAGAAAAAAAAAGAAAAACTAACAGAGCAAATCAATTTGAAAAAGTGACAAAAAAACCAGGAAAATAGTGCAAATTCATCAAGTGCTACTGCCAAATCTCGATCAGAGTACACATGAGAGAATATCGAGCACGGAAAAAAAACATTGCAAAAACTTTCTTAATGCCGAGTTGAGACTCTTCTAATGACAGCAGAGATTAATACGGACTTTGTGAATCACCATGTGCCCTCAACTGAAGAACTCTCAACAAGTCTAGTGCGGGTTGAAACTGATTCATGTGAATCGATAATAAATTCTATCTTACCTTACAAAGACTATGATTCCCATAAAAAGGCCCACAAAGATTTTCAAAAGAGATTCGTTGATAATCCTTTCGGTCATGGGTGTTCGATTTGTGACAGATTATGATTTAGAGATGATTTGTGAACGCTTGTTGCTGAGCACAAAAATATTTTGCAAAATATTTTACGGGAATTAATTTAAGACATTAAAACATGCTACAATTGCCGACAAAGTTTAAGTAGGAAAAGTATACCACATTTATCAAAATATAATGGTTTTGTATACCCAGAAATTCCAGCACATCTTCCTAATCTGGATTTGGTATCAGAAAGACTCATTTCGCCACTCATTTTACCTTTCATGTAAATTCGGCGATTGAGATATGTACACGGTCAGTTTGGAATATTAGGGCAGATAATCAATGTTCCTGTATCTGTCAATACATTGGTCAACCGATTGCCTCGAAATGTTGATGTCAATGTGTCAATGTTCACATCAAACGGAGGAAAATTCACAGAACTAGTTATCTAATGGGTTTGGTTACTAAAAGAACCATCAAAGCATGGTTGCAATATTTAGTAGCTACTTCTTTGTACAGAATGTATGATGTTACAATCGATGATAGTTTCTTCAATTTGAACCAGAGTACGTCTTAAGTTCCTCAAGATGAAATCAGCGAAAATATAACTATTGAAGAGAGTCTTACAGCCCAGCAACAGACGTTGTTATAGAATGAAGAAAAATATCTTCGTATCGCTCCTGGAAAAGTGAATGTACCAAGAAGCTTGCTATTTGATGAACATGCTGAGGAGCTCTCTTTCCCAACAATTTACTTGGGTCATTTTAGAAACTTCAGGGAAGGAATTAGAGTTACACCATTCATGATAGCCACAAGTGAATTAAGACGTGTTGATTGTTATGGAGTGACCCCACAGCATTTGCTTTATATGGCAATGAAAATCATGCGATTGAGAAAATAAGTTTGAATTTTAATTGATTATTATAAGTTCCCCCAACAGTTTAATATAATTAGATGTATTCCTCCATTTACGGTCAACGTCACCAAAGAAGTTTAACTTCCATTGCGTGGCGTTCCACGCTCCATTTTTATTTTTCTGAAAATTTCTCCCCTCTGTTGTCGTAAAACATCGATGAACCCACTTCTAAGATATATATTTCAAAAATTCTAGTTGAGCCTCTGTACAGAGGTCTGAGCTATATACAGGCAAAATATTATTATAATAGAAGCATTTTTCACAAAAGGAGACTAATTTGAAAATGGGTCACTCTACGTTCATTTTTTTATGAAAATATTGTACTTAAATAATTTTTTATTGTAATACTATTCTTAAAACAATTTTATATACATTTTCTAATCTAAGTGACACTAAATTTCATAAATATTATCCATTTACAAGCTTTTGCAAAATCACGGTTCCGAACGTAGTCAAATACCTTAAAAGATCTTAACACGAAAACTCATGGTTTGTTATATTATTTTTGCTGATTTCTTTGGACTGGAATCAATCTATTCTTTTTAGTTAATGCAATATATTTTTTACAGAACTTTTTTGCACGTATTTTTCAGGAAGGTATCTATCGTGTAAAAACAGAATTAGGTGTAATTATATTTTGTTAGCAGTCGGTTGGGTGGCATCGTTGGTTAAGTACTGGCCTTGTACGCCCAACCGTGAGGGTTTGACCCCGCCAGAGTGGGTGGATTTGCATAATGCAGAAAATTGATATCGTCCATGTCGTATGATTCTACGGGATGTTAAATATTCCTTGAGTTCCTGCTTGGTTTGGGTGCTCTCGGCAAAATTGAATTCCTAGTACATTTCACATCGGGACAGCTCAGATGCCTACTTCTGGGGAGGAAACTGGGTGTCAAAATTACATTGTGGCAATTGATATCCACCTATAGGGGGTGCCACACTAAAAAGTAATACCAACTTCTGGGGAGTGTACGAGGTCTCCAATGGTAATTACTAATCCACAGCCCATTTGAAAAGAAGATATACTATTAGCATATTCAATTCCTCCGGCATAATTATTATTGATATAACATATTATTGTTCCACGAGAAAGTAATAAATTAAAATTCTTAAAAATAAATTAAGTTCTGCTTAATTTATTTATGCATAAAGATAAATATTCAAATGAGTGAGTGTGTGTTTAATAACGTTGCGCTATAAAGCAACACGATGATTATTGGCGACGAGCCTCGTAATTTTGAACCACGTTCCAGAAAAGAGGGCGACGCCTGAGATGACTCCTCCGTTTCCTAACTACCACACCAAACCACGGGAAGACATTGAGCCTCGACAGATTTAACATGTATCAATCCTCTCTGCACGATGAAAATTCAATAGCACTAGACTCGAACTCATGGTCAGCCTACCACGAGCTCGTGACCATAACACTAGGCTACCGTGGGCCACCCAAATTAAAATGACCATAAAATAAGAATCAAACACAATCAGTGGCGCACACAAGGGGGGGGGGGTTCCTAAAGGGTTCGGACACCCACCAAAAGTCCTTGATTTTTTTTCCGATTATAATTCTAAGTATATAGTACGTAGAATTTAATTAAGTATTTGTTATTAATGATTACTTTTATTAATTAATGCTAATTATTTATTAAATAATTAGTTTTTTACTGTGTTTTGTTCCCGAAAATCGACAAAATCAAAAGGAGCGTGATGCAAGAATGGTGAACTTTCGACCCCGGACCCTCCCCTTGAAAAATTCCTGTGTGCGCTACTGAACACTATTAATTAATTTTAGTGTATTTGTAGTTACTTTCTTAATTATTATTTTAATTCAACATATATTCAAAATAATTCCTGTGTTAAATCAAACTCTTTATGAGAGATTTTCTGTTCATATAAAATTTTCTATATGTTAATGTGTTTAAAATTTCATATACTTTTTTCAAATTTCGGTTTAAATTCTCAATATTCCAAGCTTACATGTTGGCTATATATTTGAATTAATGGTGTCCGTCACTGGGACCGATTTATAAGTGACGGCTTCTCTATTTGATTTCGAAATCACCCAATTCGGAGCAAAAGTTGAAAATACCGTCTGTATCATTTCCGTCAATAGATAGTCAAGCGTTGACGCGTTGAGGTCTGAAATTATACGACACGTATGTCTACGCAAATAGAAACTTAGTGTCTCGGTCTGCAGTTACCGAGAAGATGAGAAAAAGGTTACGAAAAGTGTTTGTAAAGGCGGATAGAGACACCTTGAGGGGATTAAAAATGTCCCCGAAAATATGCATTACCCAACATTTACCCAACACTGAGACCTTGAACACTTATTACGTAAGCATGGGATCCCTATAAACACTTTCGTTCGCTAAATGACATCGTTTAATAACGCCCGGAACTCCAGTGAGACATGTCAAGCTCCAGTATTTGTCCTAACGAGAGAATATTCCCCGGATATTGCAAACGATAACAGAAAAGTTAGTTTTGAAACTTTCCAGAGTCAATATTTGGCAGCCAGCTGCCTTTCTACCTCCAGCGAAATAAAGTAGATTTCAGAGGCGCGACAATATTTAGATCTAAGTTGTGTGTGGGCCAATCTTTATTTACTCAGCCGAAAACGAATGCATATATAATTGGTATTTTTCTTAATTTCAGAATATTTTGAAAGGTTGTGTGAGTCGCGATGGGGAAGTTAATTAATTAAAAATTGTTCCTGGAAATTCGAATTTTAGGGTTAACTTTTATTTATTGCGCACTTAAAAGTTCGATTTGATGGGTAAAAATAAACATGGGTAGAGTTAATACTTTTAAATTGTAATATTTTTTTTGAGAGAAACTCTTAATAATATAAGATTATATTTAAAATTAAATAGAGTTAATAAATTCTGTCAATTTTTAACGTAAAATGATTTCAATCAACAAATTTTTTTCACACTTTTGTATTATTTCAGTTATTTTTTGATAATTTGTTTTTTAGATATAAATTTCTTTTTATTTCAGCATTTATTTTTCGAAAAAATGTTGATAGTGTAAATAAATTATCTGTATTTTTAGGACATAATTAAATAAGTAGGACATCTTAATTTAAATAAATATATATATATTCAAAGAACCCTATAGCAAATTTAAATATATATTTAAAATATGAGGAAATAGTGTAGCTCTCTAATTAATTCGTGAAAATAAAGTTAGAGTCCACAAAGGACTTGGCTATCCTGTAACGAAATACGAAAAATTTACGAATTTCCATCTTTTGAAACAGAATTTTTACTTAAGTTCAAAAACTAAAAGGTACTTCAAACCTGCCACTCAAACAAAAGACTTAAATATACCCTAGAAAATAATTAAGAATGAATGAGCTTAATTTTAACTCTGAGATCAATTGTCACAATTTTTCATCAAAATATAGGATATTTTTAAGTTATTCTACTTGTATTTTGCCTTAAGTTTTCAGTTGCTTAATACAAAAGCAAAATTTTTATATTAAACTTATTTTGTTTGTTTATTTTTTTGTAACTTCTGTTACTATGACAGATAAATAGAAAAGTAAAAAACACACAGAAAACTAGCGCGAAGAACTTTTATTATTTATATGTACTAATAAAGTAAAGTTGCTATATAAACTCACTAAAAATATGACCTTTTAACTTTTTACTTAAAATTAAAATAATTTTGTGGGACGTCTGCGAGAAGGAAAAATGAACTTTTTTTACACCACATTTAAATGGTTCCCATTTATTTAAATTAAAAGCAACGGAAGTAAAATTTTTACGTTTAATTATCTTTACATTTATGCACCTGTTAATGTTAAAAAATTCTATTTTAAATTACAAATAAATCTTTATGAGCAATAAGCAATCAACAACTATTTTTTACAAGCTTTTATTTAAGTTGCAATGTAAAATGTTCGGGTGGAGAATCTTGCAACTCAATTTTGAAGGTGATGTCTTCAACCGATTGAGCTGAAATTTTGTATACACATTTAGTTTAAATGACAATGCATGCTTTGATCATTTATGATCCGATATAGCAATTAGTTAAAAAGATATTAATTAAAGTAATTTGTTCGGGTGGAATCTTGCAACTCAATTTTGAAGGTGATTGAGCTGAAATTTTGTATACATGTTTAGTTTGGATGACAATGCATGTTTTGACGATTTATATTCCGATATCGACCTCGTTACTGTAACGATCTTGCTCAGGTGTTAAGACGAGTATGTTTACAACAACAAAGGTGTGGACCGGGGGCGTAGCTCAGATGGTAGAGCGCTCGCTTAGCATGCGAGAGGTACGGGGATTGATACACCGCGCCTCCAATCATTACTTTTTCGTGTAAAATATTTTTGAAATTCGTTTGATTTGTACAACAGGATATTTTGCAATACTTCCACTCAGTATACGCACAATGTATGTTATATTTTTACTGTTCTAGAGGGAACACTAAGAAAGGCAGATCTATCAAGCTATTTCTATTTACTTTGAAACATTCTATGTGATATCTATTTACTCGATTCTAGTTTCCCCCGTAACACTTTTAATTGACCTAGTTACTATAACGATCTTGTTCAGGTGTTAAGGTGAGCATGTTTACAATAACAAAGGTGTCGACCAGGAGCTTAGCTCAGATGGTAGAGCATTCGCTTAGCATGCGAGAGGTACGGGGATCGATAAACTCGCGCTTCCAAATATTACTTTTTAGGGTAAAATATTTTTGAAATTCGTTTGATTTGTACAACGAGATATTTTACAATACTTCCACTCTGTATACGTACAAAGTATGCTATATTTTTCAAGCTTTTATTTAACTTGCAATGAAAATTGTTCGGGTGGAATCTTGCAACTCAATTTTGAAGCTTGTTGTATACGCGTTTAGTTTGGATGCCAATGCATGTTTTGACCATTTATATTCCGATATCGCAATTAGTTAAAAAAGACAGATGCATGGCCCAGCGTTGCACGGGCTTTGTCTACTTTTATAAATTTCCCCATTCCTTCACAAAATCAGCACTTCTCTAATACTCTTTTTCAAAATGACTTCCACCTCCGCTTAGCCTGGCGTTACTCGGGCTTTTACCGAGGGTATAACTTAAAATTCCCTGTTTCGATATTTTTTCGCTTCTTTTCTTTGTCCGACAGGTTTATTTCCCCCGGCGTTGCACAAACATATTTAAATGCATAGCATATTGTCATGGAAATTCCCCTTCCCCTCTCGCTATCACAACTTTCGAGTAAGTGAACATTCACCGATTCTTAAGCAGCTTGACACGTGTAGCCATCTAGTGGCACAAAAAGTAATGAATTTTTGCACAAACAAAATTCGTTAAAAAAAAGTTTTCGACATTTTATTTTTTAAATCACTAACTGTAAAAGATCAAAGTATGAGGTTTTTAGAAATCATTTTCATCTAAACGCATCGATATTGATTCATTTTAGAAAAAACTATAAAATATGTAAAGTACCGTTGTTTTGTAAAAAAAAGCATACTGTACCGTGAAGAAATAAATTTTCTTTCCAATTACAAAATTGCTGGCGAAGTTATTAAATACGCGAATAAAATTTTGAGTATCTTTTTAAAAAAAACATAAAAACTATATAAGTGATGATGCTGTTTCAAACCCGGGTACAAAAGTTAATAATCCAGCGCTCTAAGCGATCAATTCACGAAATCTTCAGCAAAAAAGAAATAAAAGACCTTTATAATAAAAGGAAGAGATATTCAATTTCGCATTGCATTATTTGTTAAAGTTTAAAAGGCTTCATTTTTAAGTTAATGCCTCCAAACTTCATATATCGATTGCAAACAACGGTAATTTTTAAACAAAAAATGTAACAGAAATAATGCTTAAATATTTCTCGCAAAAAGGAAAAAAAACGAAAAACACAATTTTTTTTTAAACCGTAATTTTTAAGCAATTTTTTCAATCTTTGTGCAGATTACAGATAATATCATTCTACACACGGAAAAAATGTTTCATGATATTATTTTTATAAATAAAGAAATTATTAAGCATTTAAATAAAATTTTGAGTATTTTTTGAAAAAACGTGAAAAAAAAGTTTTGACATTTTATTTTTTAAATGACTCATTCTAAAAGAGAAAAGCATGAATTTTATTAGTGTAGAATATCATTTCATTAACATGAAAGAAAATGTAATCGGAACGATTTTGAAATCATTTTCATAAAAAAGTATCGATCTTGACTCATTTTAGAAAAAATCGTAAAAAGTAGAAAATATCATTATTTTGTAAAATAAATTATACCGTATCGTGGCGAAGTAAATAATCTTTCCGATTCTGTAACTATTTTTTGTCTGAGTCTCATATAAAAAAATCGTGCTTTAAAAACGTCTGGCATAAAAAAAAAGGTTGGAAAATTGCCACCTGGTGGGAAAAAATGGCAATAATTATGCGTTTTAAGGTTTTTAATTAATACCTTAATAACTAACTGCACTTACGGAATATAAATTGTGAAAACGGATTTCTTGGAACATTCCCAAGCTTTTGGTACCTTTGGTGAGTCTCTGCGTCTTGCGGTTAGTGAGAAGATACATCTAGTCGTATAGTCGCATACGTTTGTTTACCTTCGAATTTTAATAGTGTAGATATTAATTAAAGTGGTTTTTTCGGGTGGAATCTTGCAATTCAATTTTGAAGGTGATGTCTTCAACCGATTGAGCTGAAATTTTGTATTCACATTTAGTTTGGATGACAATGAATGTTTTGATGATTTATATTCCGATATCGCAATTAGTTAAAAAGATATTAATTGAAAACCATTTACCCCTGTTAGCTTTTTAATCTGCCGAGCAGCTTTTCGGATTGAGCTTAAAGAAGTTCCGATTTTTTTCGATCTTTTTTCAAAAACCATCTTATTCTTTCTATCAAACTCAGACTAAAAATAATTACCTAATTGGAAAGATCATTTATTTCACCATGATACGGTATAATTCTTTTTAAAAAATAAAGATATTTTCTATTTTTTACAATTTTTTCTAAAATGATTCAAAATTGATGCTTTTTTATGAAAATGATTTCTAAATCATTCTGCATGAATTTTTTTTCGTATTATTGAATCGATATTCTGCTCTAAGAAAGCTCAGGTTTTTCTCTTTTAGAATCAGTCATTTAAAAAACAAAATGCCTAAAACTTTTTTTTTACGATTTTTCAAAAATTTTTTTAATTTTTAATAAAACATTTAAAAACTTCGTCATTTTTTAAATATAATCGTATGAAAATATTTTTTCGCTTGTAGAGTAGTATTGTCTAAATTCTGCACAAAAATTGAAAAAAATTAGTTTAAAATTACGGATTTAAAAAAAGAAATTGTGTTTTTCGTTTTAAATATAGTATTATAGTAAAAGCAAAAAAAAAACAAAAAAAAAGAGTTTTAATATTTTAATTAATTTTGCTTTGTTCGAAATTGTTTTGGTCAAACAGTGTTTATCCCCCTTTTCATTATCCTCTTGTTGCGGCCCGAGTGAAATATTTATCATATATATGTGGCCTGGCGGGAAAAAATGTTGAGTACTCTTAGCTGGGAACTGTTCAAAAATAACCGGCAAACGACCTTGCATCAGTGATGCGTTGGATGAGACGAACAGATTGAGAAACCTGTCCAGCGATCACTAAAAAGTAAAAAATTAATTAAAAGTAAAAAAAACTTTTTTAAAAACAAGCTTTTACTTAAATGGTTTAAAAAGAATAAAATAAACTCTTCTTTTAAAACTTTTTTGCTATCAACTTATAAAGTCGTTACACAATTTATGATATAAAAGCTTGTCGCGAGATTTATTTTCATACTTGAAACATTCAGTTTATTTTTAATATGTAATAAAAATGGAGTGATTTATTAACACAAATTAAATGAACTAAAACAAATGAAATGAACTATAACAAATGAAATGAACTATAACAAATGAAATGAACTGTAACAAATTAAATTATATTATGCCAGAGTTATGTTGCCTTCACCTCTTGTAGATAAACAAGCAAATTAAATAACTTGATCTGATTGATTTTAATTTTTAAAATTTTCAGACTAAGTAAATACGAGTACTTAAATCTCGCGACAAGCTTTTATATCAAAAATTGTGTAACGACTTTATAAGTTGATAGCAAAAAAGTTTTAAAAGAAAAGTTTATTTTATTCTTTTTAGAGCATTTAAATAAAAGCTTGTTTTTTTTAAAAAAAATTTTAACTTTTAATTTATTTATTTTTATTTTCGAGGCATGTCCTTATCATTAGGTACACTTTGCACAAAATCCACTGCATATATAGTTATAAAATTTTACAGAGTTTTTGCAAACATAACATTCCATAAAATGAATGAAATGAAATTTTAAAAAATAAATTTATAAAATTTTTTAATTTAGTGATTTAAATTTCCTTTAAATTTTACGCAGAAATTGTGCCACATCTAAAATTTGTGAATGTTTATTTGAAAAAGAATTCATGCACTTTGTTGAAAATTTGTGTATCTTATAATGTGCAAAATATCAACAATATATGTAAAGTAGATTTTGAGAAAAGTGTACCGGAAACACCAAAAAATGCATTTTGAGAAAATCGCAAAAAAAAGATATTTTCATCTATGATTTGAAAAAAGAGTTAGTTAAATAGAGTTATTCATGAGTATTCAAATGTTAACAATAAGCAGTTAGGAAAAACGAAATGTCTGTTTTACAAGCTGTGAACTTAATTTAGAATAACCCTGAATATCCACTTTGTACTACATACAATTCATTTATAATTTAAGAACTACACTCAGTATTTATAAAAGCAAAACTAAACATAATTAACATTTCAAAAATCAAAAAGTCTTTTTAAAATTCTGTAACTAATTATTTAAATTTTCTGTAATTTTTGCAGAAAAAATGTAAAATTTTCAATAAATTTGAACATATAATAGAGAAAAATTACATTCTTTTTATAGAAAAATTATTTCCTTACAATACACATACACACACACACACACAAAACGGATTTTGAAGAAAGTGCACCTGAATCATAGTTACATCACATTTGCTTACAATTTTAAAATTCAATTTTCTAGCGTTCTATTTATCGAATTTTCATAAATTATGATGTAGAAAAGTACCCGCTATTTATTAAAAGTAACATAAAAAAATGAAAAATTTTAAGCATTTTCACGCGTTTCAGTTATCTTACAGATTTTTACACATTTTTAAGTGCTTTGAGTTATTATGTATTTATAATAAAAACACACTTTTTGAATTAATAAAATATTTCCTTTTGAGATTATATATGTAATTATATAATCAATTGACCTTTAACTCTATCTACTGGTCTTATTAAGCTATCAATGAATGATCAATACCAATGTAAGCAACATTTTTCATTTATATTTTCTTAATTACTAGAGCATAGCCTTTGTACAAGTCTACCACCGTAACACTTTTGATTTTACTGAGAAAAAATAAAGAAAAACTAATCAGATGCAATTATTAAAATAATTAGAAATTGCATGCATTAAGAGACTAATTAATATTCAAATTTTGTACATCCATTATAATTCAAATAAACAATAAACACAAACAAAAAGATTTTTCTTTTGCTTTCAACTCGCAAAATCATTTTCTCCGTTGTAACAAAATGCCACTTAGAAAGACATTTTTCTTTTCGTGATCGGGGAATGCAAATATGCATATTTCGGAAAGAATGACATCCAGCAAAATAAGAAACTAGAACAAGATATTTAAGGTATCCGACTACGTTCGGAACCGTGATTTAAAAAAAGCGTATAAATGGATAGTTTTCATCGTATTTAGTGTTACTTGGATGAGAATATATGTATAAAAAATTTTTTAAGAATATAAAGGGTGTTTTTTTTAGAGGTATAGAACTTAAATTGCAATAAAACAACGATGTATTATTCGATTGACATGAATTTTTTTTATTCGAAAGGTAATCTTGTGGCATTACATTTTAAATATGATTTCTGGCATATGACTGTCACGGCTGGCTCGGATGTAGTCCAATCTGGACGTCCAATTTACGATAACTTTTCCCAACATTTGTGGCCGTATATCGGCAATAACACGGCGAATGTTGTCTTCCAAATGGTCAAGCATTTGTGGCTTATCCGCATAGACCAATGACTTTACATAGCCCCACAGAAAATAGTCTAGCGGTGTTAAATCACAAGATCTTGGAGGCCAATTCACAGGTCCAAAACGTGAAATTAGGCGGTCACCAAACGTGTCTTTCAATAAATCGATTGTGGCACGAGCTGTGTGACATGTTGCGCCGTCTTGTTGGAACCACAGCTCCTGGACATCATCATTGTTCAATTCAGGAATGAAAAGGTTAGTAATCATGGCTCTATACCGATCACCATTGACTGTAACGTTGTGTCCTTCATCGTTTTTGAAGAAGTACGGACTAATTAATTCACCAGCCCATAAAGCGCACCAAACAGTCAATTTTTCTGGATGTAACGGTGTTTCGACATACACTTGTGGATTAGCTTCACTTTAAATGCGGCAGTTTTGTTTGTTGACGTAGCCATTCAACCAGAAGTGCGCTTCATCGCTAAACAAAATTCGCTTATGAAAATCGGGAACAACGGCAATCTCGTTTTGGGCCCATTCGACGAATCTACGCTTTGCTTGATGATCGTTTTGGTGAATTGCCAAACCAAACTGAGAATAAATCACTTGACAGCTGTTAAATCGGTCGCCATCTTGGAAAGTAATGCCAACATAAACTTCTATACCTGGAGAAAAAAACACTCTGTATTATTAGAATATTTTGCAATATTTTGGCAAAAAACGAACTTAGAGATATCTATTTTCAAAACATTCTCCTTTGAGGAAAAATGCTTCTATAGTAATAATATTTTGCTTATATAAAGCAATGATTTCTCTCGAGGGTTTGAACTATAACTTTTAAAAAAAATCACATTATTTTCAGAATTACTACCAATTGAAATAATTATCGGTGTTTTTTTTTCTTAAAATTTTTTCACTGTGTTGTATTAAAATATGGATAAATCCACTTCTAAGCTACAGATTTCAAAAACCCTAGTTCACACTCTGCATAGAGATCTGAGCTACATACAGGCAAAATATTATTATTACAGAAACATTTTCCATAAAAGGAGAATGTTTTGAAAATAGGTAATTCTATGCTCATTTTTTGCCAAAATATTGCATTTAAATAATTTTTCACTGTAATAATATTCTTAGAACAGTTTTATACATGTATTTTTATCTAAATGACACTAAATATCATAAATATTATCTATTTATACGCTTTTGCAAAACAGCAGTTTCGCACGTAGTCGGATACTGATTTTGCAAAAGCGTATAAATGGATAATATTTATGATATTTACTGCCCTTTTGCATAGAGTGATGTTTTTCAAAATCACTATAACTTTATTTCTGTTAAGCGTAAAGGAAAAAGAAATACTGTTTTGGGAAAAAAAATGTTCAAACTATAAGATTTTGAAATAAAAAAATGCCTTATGTAGACGAAAAATGACATTTTTAAGGCAGGCAGTCACCTTATGTTGAAAATTTGTACACAATTAATAACATCGCTATTTGGTGATTGATTGATTGATTGAATATTAACGTCGCACTGTTCAGCTACACGAGGGCTTTTGGCGACGGACCACGTAATTTTGAACCATGGTCAAGTGACGTGGACGACATTTGAGCTGGCACCCCCCTCTCCTAACTACCACACCACACCAACGGGAGGACGTTTCAGCTCTCGACAGATTTAACGTGCATCGCTCGCTATTTGGTGAAGACACTCTAACAATATTT
This sequence comes from Trichonephila clavipes, assembly GCA_019973935.1. NCBI lineage: Eukaryota > Metazoa > Arthropoda > Arachnida > Araneae > Nephilidae > Trichonephila > Trichonephila clavipes. The sequence continues at coordinate 1,328,518 of BMAU01018604.1, forward strand.
TATTGCAGTAATTTTTCAAATCCAAACAACAATTTCCTATTTAATAAGTATACTGAACATAAGTTATGAAGATAACTCAAACTCAGTGGCACAACAGTCCATGAGGGCCAGGGCCTACTGCTTAGCGCTGGTTAGCTCTGAGGACAAAAAAAATTAAGCTTTTGAAATATTACAAAATGTACGAGAGATACTTACGATTTTTGTTTAGAGATGTATGGTGGATCACTTAATGAATGATATATTTCACAATAAAATCCTTGAAGCACCGAAACAGCATAATTTGTTATAACAATTTAAAAGATACAGTGAAAAACGTTTAACGCGAAACTGAAAGGACTGAAATATCTTTTCGTGTTAAAGGATATTACAAAAAAAATCATAAATCAAAATTAAGTTTATTAGAGTTTATTTTATTGACATAGATATGCATATATCCCGAAATTTTAATAAAAAAGCAATGAAACAAAAACATTAAAAAATAAAGAAAAGAAATGTAATATAAAATTTTTAAATAATTTGAAAAACAAATCATTTATTGAGTTCTTGGAAAATGATCTAAAATTTTTCTTTGCATTGTTTTTATAGAATCCAATCGTCAACAAATTGTTCGATATCGTCCATTTTGTTATCCATTTCACCATTGGAATGTGCGTCTAAATAAATGCGCTTACTTTTCATGGCGTTTCTCGTTTCGGATGCCATGGGAAAAGGAGCTGCATTATTCATTTTATTTTCGTCGTCGGAATCTGCATTAATGATATTTTTTGAGCTTTGAACAAGCTCCAAGATGTCTTTGTCTGCCATAATTGGGGCTGTACACACATTATCATCATCACCTGAAAACAATTATTCCAATAATATAATAGGATAGTCCAATCCGGCTGGTGTTTTTCGTATTTTGTTCATTACCTGAAAGGAAATTTTTTCGGGTTAACACAAAAAAAATGCATGAGAATACATAGTAGTTTATCGGGACCGTTGTATTATTTTGTTTTAACTGACTTTTCGTCTTAAGTGTTTTCCCGTTAAACGTATTTCACTGTATGTATTTATTCAATTAATATTAGAACAAAAATATATGAATTATCTACTAGAAGATTAAAATAAAGAATATTGAAAATTTAAGTACAGAAGTTAAAAGAAATCTTTGATAAAAAAATTTTCCTCACAGTTTCTACATTCAATAAAATTTAAAACTAGAAAAAAAAATTAACGTTGTGAAAATAATTTCTTTTTTTTAACGCAATAAATTCTTACTTTATTGTATCTAAAATGGAAAAATCTGCACTCTTCATATTTGTATTAATATAATATCGTTAGGGTTACGTGGTTAGTCATTAGCCAAATTAAAATAAGAATTAAATATAAGAATTAATATTAAAATATTAAATTTACTAACAAATGTTTTGTAGATGTTAATTAACAGGCATGACGCTGTTGAATTTTAAAAATTGCTTTTGAAATGAAGTCAAAAATAAATTAATTAATTGTAGATTCCTCTTTCTTTAAAAAAAATTAATCACACATTTAGGGAATCAGCGGTTTTTTAAGTAGGTTGAAAACTACGAATTTATTAATTAAATCATGTAGCGTTAAAAACATGCAAAAGATTATGTTTAGAATTATTATAAATTGCATAAAAAATGAAAATTTAAGCCACACACATTAATATTCCATTTTCTCCTGGCTCAGAGCCGAAACTTGACCAAGCATTCCACATCAATAGCCATCATTTTAAATAATTATTCAGTAGAAACAATACAGATATAGAACTTAGCACATTTTTTTTATTTAGGGGATTGTAGAATTTTAAATTTCATTCACATAAGATTTCGAAAGAATATTAGATGTTTTTTGTATTAATCTAAAATTAGATCATTCTTTAATTCTGTCACTAAAAACTTATCTGTTTATATTGTAAATAGCTTGCTTTTTTCATTGAAGAATAAAAGTCTGTGGTTTTTAAAAATTAAAACACTGTAGACGCTCTTATCATAGTAACACTATAACTGACTCTCCCAAGCAGCAAAGAAGTGATATCGTTATAGAACGTTTGGTTCTATAACGATAAGCGGCCGCGGTAGCCGAGTGGTATAGGTATCGGACTGTGACTTGCTTTGTCACGGGTTCGAGCCCAGTACCACTAAAGACCCGCCGTGTAGGGCAGCGATGCACGTTAAATCTGTCGAGAGCTGAAACGTCCTCCCGTTGGTGTGGTAGTTAGGAGAAGGGGGTGCCAGCTCAGGTGTCGTCCACGTCACTTGACCTTGGTTCAAAATTACGTGGTCCGTCGCCAAAAGCCCTCGTGTAGCTGAACAGTGCGACGTTAATATTCAATCAATCTATAACGATAAAATATAGAAAATTGCTTTAAAAATTCGAAGAACACGTTTTATTCCATTAGGCTTAGCTGCGCTAACATCAATACGTTGCAACTAGTCTAATGCCAAAAAACGGACTGTTGCCAATCTGGTAAACTGGAGAAGGTTACAAAGAAATTGCTTCCAGATTTACAAGTATAAATATAAATACAATATATGTATATTAAATTACAAATGCCTAAATATAAAATTCTGAAATTCATCTTAAAAACTAATTATTTTTCAAAGTATAACGTTCTATAATTTTATTACATTTCTGTTTGTTTATTAATTACTTTTCAAAATATAATGTTCTATAATTTTATTACATTTTTGTTTACTAACTCACTTAGCAAGTGCAGCCATTAGTTGGCAACGAGTTCAACAGTTGTTTTCCCAACAGTCTGGGTTTAAAAATTAAAACACTGTAGATGCTCTTAACATAATAACTATAACTGACTCTCCCAAACAGCAGGAGTGACCTCTAGCGACCACCAATCTTCAGTAAAGGCCAGGTGAAGAAACAATGTGGTCTCTATGCAAAATGAGAGTTATATTAATGTCACACTATACAATTACACGAGGATTATCGGTGATGGACCTCTTATTTTTGAATCTTGGTCAAGTGATGAGACAGACACCTGAGTTGGCACCTCCTTCTCGTAACTACACCACCTCAGCAACAGAAGGATATTGAGCCTCGACAGTTTTGGGTCTTTATTAAAAACCATCCATTTTCTTTACCAATTATTTTTGTTAATTATGTAAACTAATAAGTAATTGTTAATTTCTAAGTTAATAAATAATTGTTAATTTCTAAGTTAATAAATAATTGTTACTTGGTATGTTAATAAGTAATTGTTACCTGGTATGTTAATAAGTAATTGTTACTTGGTATATTAATAAGTAATTGTTACTTGGTATATTAATAAGTAATTGTTACTTGGTATATTAATAAGTAATTGTTACTTGGTATATTAATATGTAATTGTTACTTGGTATATTAATATGTAATTGTTACTTGGTATATTAATAAGTAATTGTTACTTGGTATATTAATAAGTAATTGTTACGTGGTATATTAATAAGTAATTGTTACTTGGTATATTAATAAGTAATTGTTACGTGGTATATTAATAAGTAATTGTTACTTGGTATATTAATATGTAATTGTTACTTGGTATATTAATAAGTAATTGTTACTTGGTATATTAATAAGTAATTGTTACTTGGTATATTAATAAGTAATTGTTACTTGGTATATTAATAATTGTTACTTGGTATATTAATAAGTAATTGTTACTCTGTATATTAATAAGAAATAGTTAATTTGTAAATTAATAAGTAATTGTTTATTTGTAAATTAATAATTGTTAATTTGTAAATAAATAAGTAATTGTTACACACACGTACACTAAAGGAGACTTTATTAAACCCAACTCCGAATTTTCCACTTTTAGTTTAATCTTTAACATCCAACGCTCTGCAACACTATTTTTTTGGTTACAATAAAATAAAAATAAAACATATATATAATTCATAAATATTTCTTAAATCTACTTTATATGCATGTTGCTTTGGAGGAACGCGAAGATCTTTGAAGTATTCTGCGAGCAATTAAAAAAAATCTAAATAACAATGTTAGAAGAATACGTTTATGAATATATTCTATCTTGGAGATGTATTCGATTTTTTCAATCTTCATTACCAACCAAGGAGAATGAAGGCAAAAAAGATTTACGAGACACTCCAATGTAACATTCAGTGTGCGTGTGCTCATCTTAAAATATATTTTAAGAATTTACTTGCATTCTGTTTAAAACAGAAGAAAAAAATACTAAGTTGACACTACAGCATTCTAAATACGAAAGAAAAAAAACATGGAATGTTCAAATTATACAGAAACTGAACATGGTGTTTTTTTAGTCTAAAAGTATTTCCTTAAAAAGCTATAAAAAAGTTGTTCCTTCAGTGACAAAATGAGACGCGAAAATAAGCTCCCTTTTAACTGTGATGTAGAGATAATTCTACTCAAATGAGAGACGCCGTCTAGGAATTTTAATTCCAGTAAAGTAAAAAAAAAGGCTCTATTAAATAGAAGTAAACTTTTCTCTAACTTCAATAACTGAACTTTAAGAAAGAGAAAAAAAAGTCTGTAGGGACCGAACCCTCCTTCGCTTAATTGTCTCTCAAACGTTGAAGAATTTTAATTAAATTTTTCTCGCTTCTTTAATTTTTTTTCCCGAAGGAAATATTTTATCTTTCTTATTAGCACGTGTCAGTTATAATTACGCAAAAACGTATTTTCTCACGACTAAAGTAGAGTTTTCGACATTAAAAGTGTATGCTTCAGTCATTTTATGCCAGCAGGGGTGAAAAAAAGTGAATAGTTTTGCGATCCAATAAAAGAGATTTAAAAAAATTTAAAAAAAAAATAACGCAGTGAGCGGGAAATTAGTCTTGAAATTTGTTCCGTTAAAAATTCTAATTGTTTTCACATATTGGGAGAAGAAAGACAACATTCTTTAGACGAAGAAAAATTTCTTTTCGTGATGTGGGAAAGAAAAAAAAGAAAACAATTCGTTAAAACAATTTATCTGGGTAATTAATTAGCTGTGTAATTAATTCGAATTTATTAAATTTCTTTAGATGAATACCATTTTTCATGAAATAAATTTATGCAGTGCTTGATAAATCTCAATATTCTTTATCTCCAACAAAAAATTATTCTTTAAAAAAACGTCTGAATATAAAATTCTTCAAGTTCTCTTGTTATTTTCAGAGAAAAAATTCTTATTTTCTCAACAGGATAATACAAATGCGATCATATAGTGTCAATAATAAAAATCAATTGCTTCCTTTTTTAAATTGAGCGGTTATCCACTGCTGTTGCCGTTATCGTGTGTTTTAATCTGGGATACATATGAAAGACAAGATGAACAGAAACATAAGTACAAACACAGAAAAATATAGACTTTTTATTACAAGCTTTTATTTAACTTGCAATGTAATTTGTTCGGGTAGAATCTTGTTACTCAATTTTGAAGCTGATATCTTCAACCGATTGAGCTGAAATTTTGCACACTTGTCAAGGACCAATGACAATACAATAATTTTATAACTTTGTTCCTTATTCCTGATCAAGATCCTCAGGAATTTTCAGGTTTGGTGACTAATTCCTATACCACTTCCAGATTTACCGACTAAAAGATTAAGTTGCAACCCTAAAAGCAAATATGCTTGTGGTTAACAAAAAAAAAGTGTTCTATATGTGAGAAAGGGGAGAGTGGGTCTAGTTCTACGAAAAAGTTTTAGAACGTTTATGGGGTTACTAGATGTATGGCCCGGCGTAGCACGGGATTTTTCGAATGTATAACTTTTTTCCCAGATGACACTTCCTGGTGGTGTGTTTTTGTGTCATTAAATTCGCTTTTTCAAAATTTCTGCCACTTCTTTGTGGGGTTATTTTTTATAATGTTTAAAGTATCTGACTTGCATTCAGAACCATGATTTTGCAAAAGCGCGTAAATATTTTTTTATATATTTAGTGTTAGTTGAATTAGTAGATATGTATATATAAATTTTCTTTAAGAATATTATCACAATAAAAAAATTATTCAAATTCAATATTTTGGCAAAAAACGAAGATAAAAATGATATATTTTCAAAACATCTCTATTTATGAGAAATGCTTCTATAATAATAACAGTTTGTCAGTATACAACAAAAAAATCTGTGCAGAGCTTGAAATAGGATTTTTCGAATATATAATTTAGAAGTGGATTTATTCATGTTTTAAAATATCAAAAAGTAGAGAAATTTTTTTTATAAACACCGATTATTATTTACTCTGAAAACAAAGCGAATTTTTCAAAAATATTAGTTAAAGCTTTGAATAGATATCTTGGCTAATATATGGGCAAAATATTATTAATATAGAAGTGTTTTTAAAACAAGAGAATGTTTGAAAAGTGTGTCACTTTTCCTTCGCTTTTTGCCAAAATGTTACATTTAGAAAAAAAAATTTGTAATAATATTCTTAAAGCAAATTTATATATGTGAATTCTAATTCAGATGGCACTTAATATCAAATATATTGTTACGTTGATCGGAGTTCGAGGGTTTTATGCAAATCTATCGCAACGAACAAGGCAGTTCTTTAAGAGCGATGAGAATTTGTTGTCGAAAATCCAATCCTTGAAATACAGGATGCAGCAGCAATATTCTCAGAAAGTCTTCATACCTTTAACTGCACTCAAACACAATTATCAGTGTCTAAAATACACGTATGTAAAAGATTATTCACGTGATTACCAAGATCGCGAGTGAAAACAATACTGACTAATCGCTAGTCAAAATCAGACTAACTTATCGCTGGTCAAAACCGTATTGACTCAGCTCGGCGAGCGTTTCCCCATTTATATCCTTCGCGGATTTTTCGAGAAAGATCCGCTTGTGTCATAGATGGTGTTTCCAGAGGGTCCCAAATTCGGCAAAAATGCTCGCCAAGTCACCAACTTTGTCGCCAAAAATGATGCCAACTTGGCTCTATCACCAAGTTTTCATTGCATCGCCATTACACTGTAAGGGACGGAGTTGCCTGCGAATATTACATAAAATAAATATAACATAGAGTAATATAAATGAATTACACATCCAAATACAAATTATTTACACTATTTTATACAAAATTCGTAACATATATATATATTCCTTTATATGTGTTTGCAAAATCTCGGTTCCGAACGTAGTCAGTAATTTATTTCCTGGTGCAAAGGCTGATTTTTTAAATATTCGAACTGGTAACCTTGTTTCTAGACTATGGGTCTGAATTCTGTTTTCAATGATAGAAAAGCCTTTCATAAAATCTCCACGGACATTTCTTTGCAGTCACTCTTTCACTACTTTCCGGAGTTTATGATTGGAGATTGATTTCATTTTGGAAAGAATTTTGAGCAAACCAGAAGCAAAATAAGCATTAGGTGAAATGTCTAGGGACTGCAGAAGCAAGTTGAAAAGATATACGCAATAGTGGGCTGTTTCAATTATTCTCAAAGAATTCAGTGGTAGTTTTTGAACTGTAGTTTTGTCTTGATTCAGTTTCACTCTGAAAGTTGCTTGGATAAAGAAATGGAATGTCTTCTATAAATATCGGACGAAATATATTTTCCTAATAAAGTATGGTGAACTGACAGTTCGTTCACATCGTTTTCCACTTTCCCGTAATTTTTAATACCTCATTTTTAGAAAAACCAACGATAATAATGAAGCCTTTTCTGAAAACTTTATTTGCGTTCTTCGAAAAATGTTTAAACAACTCTTTTTCCAAATTTTTGAAAGTAACTACATCTTTTTTGACTGAAGTCATTTAGATAAATATTCATTCTTCATCAAAAGTAGCAATGTATTTCCATTGACTCCCGGTAAAGGGTTTTCATACAGGACTAAATGGGTTCTATATAGGAATAAATTAAAAAAAAACATGTCTGTCTATAAAATATCTTACGTTGAAAAAATAGGGAGTAAAAAAGGTACGAAAAGGATTTCGAAAGAAAACGTCTGACTGAAGACGAACACAAAGAACGAGTTTTGCGAAAAAAAAGTACAAATTATACGGAGATGAATATTTAAGATCTATTTTTTTCTGCTAACAATACGTTGAACAAATAATATTAAAAAAATTAAATCAATTCAAACTTAGGTTAACAAAAAAATATTTTTAGTTACTTTTAATTAAATAATTGCAATTAATATAAATATGTATACACATATGACAGAATCACAATATTAAGTGGCAAAATAGAAAGCGATTTTCCTTTTCCCTTTCTCATAGGGTGTTGGACTATTATATTTTTGTTTGTTACTGTTTATTCATTAATAAAATTTAATTATTCCAATAAAATAGTATAGTAAAAAAGAAATCCCATTTTCAGAAAATTCACTATCCCAGGTAGGATTTGAACCCATGACCTTTGGATTAGAAATACAATGCGCGGTCCATTGAGCTACAGGGACACAACGAGTGATTTTCTTTTCTTTATATGGTGTTGGACTATTATTTTTGTTTGTTACTATTTATTCATTAATTAAATAGAATTAATGAATTATTATTTGAAAAAACTGTATTAACATCAAGTGTCATCCCCTACAAGTTTTTAAAAAATGTGTTTGAACTTGAATGGATGAATAGAAAGTATTTTATTAACGCTTGCAAATTCGATATATATATATATATATATATATATATATATATATATATATATATATATATATATATATATATATATATATATATATATATATATATATATATATATATATATATATATATATATATATATATATATATATATATATATATATATATGTAAGGATAATTAAATTCCCTATCTAGCACTTAACTCATCGTTTTCATTTCATCTTCAAGTATCAAACTAATCACCCATTTATTTCTTCCGAACATATGGCCTAGCCAATAAACATGTCTAATTCCAGATCGTTAGATATAATAGCCCTATATGTCAGCATTAACTTTCAAGTACAATCATAAAAGCCGCGATACTTCCCTCATTGGCGTTTTAAGTGCTAAACCACTTAGTTTTCACGGTGGCGTTCTTTTTTCTCTCTCCTCTCAGCGTCAGAACTTGTATAGATTTCATCAAATAAAGATCCTTTTTAAAATTAAGTCGGATTCTGGCTAAAAAAACATGTCATATATATTGGGAAAGTGTGAACTAATAGTAGGAATTGAAAAAAAACAGAACTGCATAATACAGGTAAATTACAGTTTTACAGTTTAAGCTATGAGTATGAACAGTTGTATAATTTGTACAATGCGGGTTAATCCACCGTTAGGTGGACAGTGGGTACACTCCTAGTTTTAAAAAATAAGAAAAATGCATGCATAGATTAAACTATTTGACTTACTGGTTTTAAATGTAATTAACAAAATGTACCACATTTTGTAAACATAACATGAAACATAGGTTTAAAATTGTAGTTGCTTTGTACAAAACCTATGCTCTGGATTGAAATCAAAGTAAAATATCATTTAGGAAATTATAAAAGAAAAAATTTTGAAAAGCTATTCATCAAAACGTAAAGGCAATTACTATGAAAGATCTTTATCAATATCTATTTACCTTTAAAGCATTCTTCGAACTCATGTACAGCAAAATGTGAGAACAAATTAAGAATTCATCCATACTTCGCTTAGAAAAGTATAATCATTAAATAAACTCAGTTATATATGCTATACACTTTATATAAAAAAATTATTTAATTATGGTATCTCTCCAATAATCCATTACTTAGAATGTGTGAGTATTTATTGTAAACACGCGTTGCTTCACATATTAGCTATGTTGCATAGACATCATTATATATAAAGAATAATTGTTTAATATTCTCCGTAATACTATAAACCTAAATGTTACTCAGATGATATCAGTTTCTCAATACATACTTTCACTAATTCTTACAAGGAAGAGGGGAAGAGCGAGAATGGAAAAAGTGGAGTAGTGGAGTAATTTTTCCATTTCTCGACTAATAGATAAGCTTCTAATGGCTTGTGATCATTTTTCTTTCCATGATTCTTGTTACAAGACTTGAAAGTATCAGTTTTCTAGCACGAATTTTATCATTAATATAGCTCCAGTTTCATCATTATATTATAACTCTTATTAATTGCAGTGAGGTATCTGAAATAACAGGTTTCATTTTACACCGCATGTGTTTTAATCTCATGTTCTGTATCTTACATCAGCGTTTCTTAAACGTTCCATCGCTGCGGCCCCCCTCCTTTTATGTAACAGGGTGACATCACGGACCCCCAAGATTTTGAACATCTCTCCCAACCTTAATATTCTTGATTAAAATACAAGTTCTAGTAGAGTTTCTTCATTGGGGACTGTTTAGTAATCTAGTCTAGTAAGGCACATCTTTCAATTTTTCCTCGAGCCCGCTCAGAGTCTGTAAACAGTGGCGGCTCTAGGGCCGGACAAACCGGACCCTTGCCACAGGCAGATAATTTTAAAGGTGGCATTTGGATCGAATTTAAAAAAAAAAATTTTTTTCTTACAAAAAATTTGATATATTTTCTGAAATATTATTGGGTGTTAATTTGGTGTTTCATTTAGAGTATCTCATTTCCTTATTTTGTACTTTGTATGTTTAAAGTCAGTTTTCTTTTATGTTGAAACTTCTAGGGTTCGAGACGGGACACTGGCGTAGCTAGCTTTGAGGGGGGCCTGTATCAAAATTCCTTGGAGGCCCTTTTTTAGATATGGGAGCCCTGTTAGTAAGACTGTAGTTACACATGTTGGGGCCCTGTAGCTTGGAGGGCCTGTTTAATTGATACGGTGGTAGCTACACCGCTGAGGTTGAAGTATATATTAAATCATGAAATTTGATATGTTTACACATATTTCACTAGAAACTTTCTCCCCATCCCGGAGTAGGGTCAGAACGGACATTCCTTTCACGATGTCCGGTGTCAGCTATCCAAAAGGGGACATGGCTAACAAGAGTTTTTGGTAGATAGAAAGCCACAGGAAGTATTATATTTTAGCCTTGAGTGTAGTTACTATCTATATATATAAAGGAGAAAAGCGACTCACTGACTAATCACGATATCTCCGGAACTATTAAACCTACAGATTTGAAATTTGGTAGGTAGGATCCCTTCATGGATTAAACATCAGCTAAGAACGGATTTAGCAAAGATCGAACCCCAAGGGGCGTTATAGGTAATTATTTCCATTATTAAACTGTTAAATGTACAGTCTTGAAACTTGGTACACAGATTTCTTTCACAAAGTAGAGATTCTCTACATAATGATTTTTACGAAAATCGACCTCGAAGGGGCGTTGAGGGAGCTTAAGGGGCGTTATGCATAATTATTTCCATTTTTAATCTATTAGACGTACAGTCTTGAAATTTGGTAAGCGGATTCCTTTCATAGAGTACAGATCCGCTGCAAAATGGGTTTGGAGAAACTCGACCACCAAGTGGCGTTGTGGAGAATTAAGAGGCGTTACAGGCAATTATCTCCTTTTTTAAACTATTAGACGTAAAATTTCGAAATTGAGTATGCTGATTCCATTCATTGAGTAGAGATCCACTATAAGATGGGTTTTGTGAAAATCGTTTCCTAAGTGGAGTTGCGGTGGCTTAAGGTGGTTTTAAATAATTATTTCCATTTTCAAACTATTAGAAGTACAGTCTTGAAATTTGATAAGCGGATTCATTTAATAGAGTACAAATCCACAACAAAATGGGTTTTGTGAAAATCGACCCCAAGAGGCGTTGTGGAGAATTAAGGGGCGTTATAGGTGATTATCTCTTTTTTTAAACTATTAGACGTTAAATCTTAAAATTGAGTAAGCAGATTCCATTCATTAAGTAGAGATCTGCTGTAAAATGGGTTTTGTGAAAATCGCTTCCTAAGTGGCGTTGCGGGGGCTTAAGGGGCGTTATATATAATTATTTCCATTTTTAAACTATTAGACGTACAGTCTTAAAATTTGGTAAGCGGATTCTTTTCATCGTGTAGAGATCCGCTGCAAAATAGTTTTGGGGGAAATTTATCTCCAAGGGTCACTGAGGGGGATTCAGGGGAGTAATAGATAAATATTTCCGCTTTTCAACTAATAGACCCACCCGCTTGAAAATTAGAAGGTATGTTCCGTTCATGGAATTAAGTTCCTTTTACAAAGAGTTTTGCGAAAATGGACCCCCAAAGGAAGTGGGGTTGCGAGGGTTTAAGGCGTGTTATAGAAAAATTCCTGTTTTTGAATTTAAATCATTTACTTGAAATTTGTTGAGCACGTTTCTTTAGTTGAATAAAGTTCCACTAAGAATGGATTTTACAGAAATCAACTCCATGGGGGAGTGGGGAGAGTTATTGGGGTGTATGGATTGACAAAATTCCCGTTTTCGAACTGCTAAGACTATAATAATAAAATTTGGTTTGCATGCTTCTTTTGTTGAATTGGAATCCGCTAAGAATGCTCTCAACGAGGTATCGATGATAAAAATTCCGTTTTTGCTCTGTTAGATTTAGACTTGAAATTTAGCTCGCATGTTTATTTTATGGAGTAGAGATCCACTGAAAGTTGCTTTGGTGGAAATCCACTTGATTATTGGGTTAAGTGAGTGCAAAAAATCATTCTACTTCTATTTTAGATATAAATAGAAATTAGATATTATAATTTATGTTCTTTTTATATCAAGAGGCGAGAGTTACAGCTATAAATATATTTTTCAATACAATCGAATTCTTAATGCTAGATATCAATAATTCATATATATGTAAACAGTATACATTTATACAACATCGGGAAATACCCAGTGAAGAGGGTGGGTACCGGCTAGTAAGTTATAAAATAAACGCTAGTGTGTGATTCTCACCATCAGTAGACTCTTTTTCGAAGAATTTGGCCAGCTGAAATGGGAGATTCCTTCTCTTACGTTTTACTCATTTGAAGTAATATATAACAGGTAATTATATCCTTAATTCCGAATAATTTTTTATTTTTTAAAATTCTTATCTATTTCTTAATTATTATTATTAATATTATGCTGCCTTTTTGTTCACAAAAATTATTCAGTTTCGTAAGTGTGTATTTATGGGAAGAATTTATCTTTTGTAATAATTTTTTTTTGCTTTGGAGAGTGGTGCAGCATTTTCCATTTTTGTCTGGGGTGGCAAAATTGCTAGAGCCGGAAATCTCAGGCTGCGAGGTAAAAGTGTTTTTTTTTATTTTTATTTTAGCCCTGTAAGTAAGTACATATTCCGTATTTATTACTAAGTTATTATAATAACCTTTCCCTTACCTCCCTCCCCGACGATATTGGACAGTGGTGCGCACAAGAATTTTAAAGGGGGGGCGTGGGTCTACCATTCCCGTAAGATACCCCAATACGCAGCCAAACATATTTTTTTTTTTTTATTTTTGTCGATTGTCGGGAACAAAAAACTGCACATTATTAATAAACATGAATTAATATTAACATTAATTGATAAAAATGACTAATAATAAATACTGAATTACGTTTTACGTATTATATACATGGGATTATAATGAATCGGGAAAAAAAATCTAGGGCAATGAGGGAAGGTCCGGACCCGTGGACTCCTCCCCCCCCCCTTTGTGTGCGCCACCAACACTGGAAGGACAGCAACACCTTGAAAGAATTAGAAGTAGCCCGTACCCTGGGTCGTAAGTCCACCATTCTCGTATCATGCTCCAATACACCGCCCAACATAATCTTTAAATTTTGTTGATTTTCGGAAACGAAAAACAGTAAAAAATTAATTATTGAATAAATAATTAGTATAAATTAATAAAATTAATGCTAATTATTTATTCAATAATTAATTAATTAAATAAATAAATAAAATTGTTAAATAAATAAAAGATTAAATAAACTTGTTATTTAATTATTAAAAATTTAATAACAAATACTTCATCAAATTTTACGTACTATTTAAATAGGAATATAATTAATCGAAAAAAAAATCTAGGTCTAAGGGGGATCAGACCCCTCTCCTCGTGTGCGCCACTGGTGCATATACATACATCAAAGTACTTGAACATCACAGTATAATAAAAATTAACGTTGTACCCAGAAATAAATATTATTATCCGACATAAGCTCTTCTTAAACTCTTTTTACAAATATAAGTCCGCAATATATTTCTTTCGGGTAGTAAATACGTATTTAATAGTGCTGCCGTATTAAATTAGAACTTCTTACACATTATAAATAATATTTTTCGTTATATACACAACTTATTACTCTTACGTTTCAAGCCTTAAATGTTGGAAATAAAAAAAAAGCAAGTGCCATAAATTTCTCTAAGTTGAAACATTATACTCTTCTAAAGTGCCCCAGGAAGAAGCAAGAACACGCCAGCATGAGTAAAACAGTTAGACGTGTCATTTGGAGGCTGTAACTTATATCTCCTGCTGAGAAACGGTCGAATTTAGGTTTCTTTTTGGAGGGCATTTGCCCAGAGGCTGAAAAACGATCTTGGTGAGATACAGCCAGTTAACAGGTGTTTAACAAGAACCTTTCAACCTTGTAGTTGTCTCAAGAGTATGTATACGGTTAACGTCAAAAGAACTTTCTGATAAGCGTGTATCCTTGCAGTAACACATTTATTCTGCTGTAAAATTGTTTAATCCAAACTATGGTTCAATTATTCTCAAATATTTAAATTGAGCTAAACTTTTAGGCATTTCGAGATGGTATAGAATCAATTTTCCTAATAAAGATTTTATGAACGTATAATTAATTTTGGTTTTACTAAAAATAATATTTGGTACTCTTCCGTTTCGCCGGCGCAAATCTCTCCAAGTTAGCGTTATTGGCGTAAACACACAATATGCACATAAAAAATATTGAAAAAAATTAGTTCTCTAGGTTTTTCATCCATTTTTGATACATTATGAGAAAGTCGATACTGATTAGATAAGTCCACGACTTGCTTTGAAAATGTGATGGTAAATGGTTATCAGAGAATATTCCATTTGGCGTCGGTTGTATAACTTTTGGTGACTTTTTTACCCACGCCAGCGAAACAGAGAAAAGTACACAATATTTTTACAAATAATTTAATTAAAAAAATCATTACTATTTTTTTTAATCAAAATGTTTGAATAATCTTTTTTTTTTTGACGAGTCAATGTTTTTATTTTGAGATTCTATTTTTCTTGTGTGGTTTCATTTTATTAGCCAAAAAGATTTCCAAAAACTTCATTACAACCATCATATAATTTTGTGTATATATATATATATATTCTAATTGCTTAAGAAAAATAGACATAAATTTCTTTACATTTTTGTTTTTAAAGAGCACAATATATGCTGAGTTTATAATATGCATAAATGTTTTCATGAAATACTTAATAAACTCAACCCAAAATAAAAGAATTGATTTTAAATCAACTTATGTACAGATGATTCATTTAAGTTTTAACACTTTATATGAATATTTTTTTTTACTTCTAGAAAAAAAATACAGTACCACACGATTTTGCAGTTATTTAAAAAAATTCTTACTTGCTTACATACATATCCAGCTTTACAATACAAGTTCGCTCGAATCGAAATTACAATTTTTACGATACGCTTACCTTAAAATTGGAAACCATTTCTTTTCTTTTTTCTCTCTCCCTCTCTGTCCCCCCTCCCCTATCTTTTGTTAAACTTTTATGTAAAAAATAACAATTCAGAGCATGCTAAAATTCAAACTCGGAATATATTTCCAGAAATGGAAAACTGCTCCATTCTTTACATAAATTCGAATGGTTATGACGCATATGTCTCCATTTCACAATATTTAAAAACATAACATAAAATATAAAATTTCATTTTAATAAGCTAAGTTAAAAATCCATTCAACATCACAGAATTGCAAACGAAGAACAGAAATGTATTTTAAACTTCCAAAAACGGATCGATCCAACTAAAATTAATAAACTACGCAATTATATGTCTATCCCTTTTTTTGCATAGTAAAAAATTTGAAAATCATGTCGCACACAGACACACACAGCAATTTTTTTGTCAGATAAAATATTTCGAATTTATATCTTGTTCTGTAACGTTAACGAAGATAGCCTTTAAAAGAGGGTAAAATTCAGGGCAAAACTAAAATAAACAATTGATTGTGAATGCCTCCTGAATACATAATTATTTTGATTTCAATTGTAAGAATGTTCATTAAAGATATGAGACTACAGATTCTCTTTCGATTTGCAACGAATTAAATTGTTCAAAAGCATTACTCACCCAACTCTTTTTTTTTCACGATTTTGAAATAACACGTTTCACCAATATGCTTTTTTACTCGAATTTCTTGTTCTAGCACAGGGGTCGGCAACCCCTTTTAGCTGTGGCGTGCCAAGCCAATCTACCAATATGATTCAGGTTGCCACACAGTAGGACATTTATGAAACAATTAGATTCCCGAGATAACATAAAAACATAGTATAGCATAACATAAAAACAAGTAATAAAAAAAAATTAAGTCAATTCCTACTTTGAATGCATGATTAGAAAGTATTTTATTAAGGATTGAAAATTTGAATAAGATACATATATAAATAAATGAATATTGGGTGAGAGTAAACTAATAGTAGTGTAGGATCGTCTTGTAGTTGAATTAATCACCTCTAATTAACCGGATTTACCTTTTTTATTATTTCCTTCAAAACACATCACTATATTAACAATTTCATTTACAATTAAAAATCGCATCGGGAACTACAGGCATCTTAATCCATTTTACGTTCGAGACCACCTTCTTCTCTTCTTCCCGTTCAAAAAGCCAAAACAGTTCCCAGCAGCGCCCTCTTTCTGGTCTATCGTGTGCTATGTGTCAAACCTCCTATGTGCCACGCCGTTACAGATTAATTATTTCCTCCCATCCTGGAGAAAACTTTTCACGATAGTTGAGTGGAAAGTTTTACTGTGATACCTGTGAAAAATACTTGACATAGGATCCGTTTATGCAGCAGTAGAGAGTTAAGAATTATTTCTTGAAATCCTTTTCTTTTAAACGGAGCAAAAAATATTTTAAAAAAATAACGTGCAAGTACCTGTTCTATCCGAAATTAGTACCTTATTTTAAGGAAGGCATTAAACTTATCCCTACTAATCTATGTGAACTTTATCATGTACAAAATATCATTTGGTGAAATACTGCTACCAAATGCAAACTTTAAAATACAAATACAAATATTAATTATCAAAAAATTAACATACAAATATCAAAAAAAAATTTAAATATAAATACCAAATTTTAAAATAAAAAATTCCAAATTTCAAGATACAAATACAAAAGTTTAAAATAGTAATACCAAATATCAAATTTTAAAATACCAATACAAAATATCAAATTTTAAAATACAAATACAAAATATCAAAAAATTAAAATACTAATATCAAATATTAATACTGATATACAAATACCAATCATTTTAGACAAAAAAAATAATACAAAGAAAATTCTTATTTTTCCATCAATTCTCTCATTATAAGTTTTTTTTTTTTTATTATTTTTCTAAATCTTACGGGATACGGCTTAAACTATTAGCATTCTGATTCTGTTTTCCCTTCCGATAAGCAATCTCATAATTAAATGATTGCAAAATTAAGTCTTGGATTAGTCCCAGTATTTTTCTCTAACCAGACCAAGGGATTATGTTCAGTTTGTATGAGTACAAGAATTTTATAATCACTCTTTTCCTTGTTTTGTTGTAGCTCAACTTGAATGCGACATTTCGTTCTTCAGTATAATTGTATTTTGTGTTAAAGTGTTCAGTTCTTGGGGGATGCAATAAATAATTTCTATAAAGTTCTAAAAGTTGATGTTTAAAGTGCAATAACCACGTTGAGGTTATTGGCGTTTGGGGGTTCGAGTTGTGATGGGGCTTTACGTGATTTTCTATTAATCCTCGTAGGGAATCTTAGGGGCCAGCAATTGAGTTGTTTCACAGCCATCCCTCTCAAGAAGAAACCGCGATATGCAGATTAGCTAGTATATATATATATATATATATATATATATATATATATATATATATGTGTCTGTGTGTGTGTGTGTGTGTGTGTGTGTATGTGTGTGTGTGTGTGTGTGTGTGTGTGTGTGTGTGTGTGTGTGTGTGTGTGTGTGTGTGTGTGTGTGTGTGTGTGTGTGTGTGTGTGTGTGTGTGTGTGTGTGTGTGTGTGTGTGTGTGTGTGTGTGTGTGTGTGTATATTGGAAGTTTAGCAATCATGAAGGAGAAGGAAAAGGAGCTGAGTTGCGGAAAGCAGTGCTGTTACGGTAAGGATTGGAATTTGGACGTGTGATTATAGGACGGACTTTAGCCATTAAAATAAATTAAGGAAGTTAGAATTCTTAAGATAACTTTGAGTGAAGTTAAGCTATTAGGATTTCATGCGCTTATTCACATAAGATTTTGAGCTATCGTTATATCACTCTAGATTTTCCCTCTATAGTTGGCTTGTCTTAGATTATTATATTTGGTAATAATAAATTGGATTTCTCATGGCTAGTTTGGGTCATCAATTTTTACCTTCTGCAAATTTAGATCGAGTAGAAGAAGAGATGGCTTCCCCAGGCGGAAGACCATTACAGAGTAAAGATTACCACATAAACAGTTTAGATTCCAATTTATTCTTTCTCTAACTTAAATCTAACATCTCAGGATAGAAAATGCACAAAACTACGAAGTACAGAGTGTTTTTTTCCAGGTATAGAAGTTTAAGTTGGCATTACTTTCCAAGATGGCGACCGATTTAACAGCTGCCAAGTGATTTATTCTCAGTTTGGTTTGGCAATTCATCATGAATAGACTCACGCCAGAACTACGCTTTCAAATTGTGCAATTTTATTTCGAAAATAATGGTCGATTTTCATAAGCAAATTTTGTTTAGCGATGAAGCGCACTTCTGGTTGAATGGCTACGTCAACAAACAAAACTGCCGCATTTGGAGGGAAGCTAATCCACAAGTGTATGTCGAAACACCGTTACATCCAGAAAAACTGACTGTTTGGTGCACTTTATGGGCTGGTGGAATCCTTCTTCAAAAACGATGAAGGCCACAACGTTACAGTCAATGGTGATCGGTATAGAGCCATGGTTACTAACTTTTTCATTCCTGAATTGAACAATCATGATGTCCAGGAGCTGTGGTTCCAACAAGACGGCGCAACATGTCACACAGCTCGTGCCACAATCGATTTATTGAAAGACACGTTTGATGACCGCCTAATTTCACGTTTTGGACCTGTGAATCGGCCTCCAAGATCTTGTGATTTAACACCGCTAGACTATTTTCTGTGGGGCTATGTAAAGTCATTGGTCTATGCGGATAAGCCACAAACGCTTGACCATTTGGAAGACAACATTCGCCGTGTTATTGCCGATATACGGCCACAAATGTTGGGAAAAGTCATCGAAAATTGGACGTCCAGATTGGACTACATCCGAGCCAGCCGTGGCAGTCCTATGCCAGAAATCATATTTACAATGAAATGCCACAAGATTATCTTTCGAATAAAAAAAATTCATGTCAATCGAATACTACATCGTTGTTTTATTGCAATTTAAAGCTCTATACCTCTAAAAAAACACCCTTTATAAGAGCAATCACACGGCAAAAAGGATACTTAATATTTGAGTATAATCTAATTCACTTAAACTCTTAGAACACTTTAGACGTTTACGGTCTAATTCCCCGTAACTGTGTTATTAGTTGTACGACTTCCGTTCGTTATTATTATTATCTTATGACTTAATTGTCAATTAGCAATATTTGATAATCCAGAAATTACACGTCGACTAACTCTCTACTAGCTCTCCTCTACTCTCGACTAACTTCGCGTACCAAAAAGTCAGTGCTTAAATAGAACCATTCATTTGAATAAATCGAGTCTTCTTCTTCAGGAGAAAGTTTTCAATAGAACAGTAGTTAAAAAGAAATAAATTTACCCCAAGAGGATTAGTTACAGTTTCGCGGATAGACCCGTTTCAAAAATAAAGGTTTTTTTTAATTCTATAGTGAAATTTCAGTTTTATCAGGGTATTATAGCAGCATTTAAAATGTACTACATAAATCAAGCGTTTAAATATATTTTAGATTCAGTGGAAGAAGGAAATTTGACTGTGGTGGAAGCATGGAGAAAGTTTACGATTTTGGATTGCATTATACGTGCTTCTTTTGCCATCAAATAGTTGCACCAATCGACCTTAAATATTTGTTGGAAAAAAATTTTGCCCGCATTCATCAAGTGTGGAACTTCCGTAGCACAAAGGTCAGTTGTGTGTTCCAAAATTATAACTCTATGAAAGGCAAATGGTGGCAACATGTAAGATTTTAATTAATTTTTTTTTCTTTTTCTGTATTTTAAATTAACGTAAAATCCGGCGTATAACGCGCACATATACTTTCAAGCTGCGTTTTTAATTTTTAGATATATTCGCCGTATAATACACACCCTCTTTTTTTACGAAGAAATCTGAAATATATGTGTGCAATGCTCTTATGTTTTAAAGTCGTTTATTCGAGATATTCCAAACTTTTGAAAAAATAGTATATTTTTAGAACTACAACTCTTTTTCATAAGAGGAATGTCTTTTCATTTAAATAGACAGTATTTCGATATGTATAGACTCTAATTTTTTTCTATGCTCATCCATTTTCTTTATTTTTAAAGCTCTCATTTTTATACCCGGCGTATATAACACGCACCCTTAAATTTCGATCCTATTTTCTGTGTTCAAAGTGCGCGTTATACGCCGGATTTTACGGTAATTGTTTTTGTTTTATAAATATGTAACATGGATTTTATTATTACTTTTTTCACGGTTTATGTTTTGGTAAATATTAAGAGTGTTTTCATTTTACATTTTTTTTGCATGATTTTTTAAAGAACGTATCTACCGTTTAAAAAAAGAGTTGGGTATAATTACAAATTCAATCAATCAAATTTACAATATGTTAATTTTTATAACACCCATATATTTTTAAAGGATAATTTTTTTTCAGTTTTTTTAGTTTATTTTATAATGCGCTATCGATAAAAGTCCTTTTTATTGCAATTAACAGTAATGAATCGAATTTATGCAGGTAGCAAACTAAAATGGTTTTTAATCATATAAAAAACGTTTTCCGGCTCATTCTATTTCATTTCAAATCCTAAATACACTTAAATTTCTATTCTTTCTATCTCATTATTATGCTATTTTCAGATAAAATGTGAGGAAAATCATACTCATTTTTAAACTGTGACCTTCATTCTGAGGAATATTTTAAATTTTCGTACATTTTTCATTGAACGCACCTGTCGAATGATGTTATTACTGTTTTAATCATATTATAAATGGATTTTTTGACTTTATTAATCACTGGAATCTATCGTTCTTGAAAATCACAATGGCTTTAAGCATTTCTTTAACTACAGTCGAACCTCCATAAATCGAACCTCTATTTTACGAACTTTTTCCTGGAACTAAGAACATTTTACTATTTTCTTCGCAAAATAACCTCCATATAGCAAAATGCATTTTCTATTTAACGAATTTTTTTGCTTGTGATCCCTATGCTGTTTCCCTATTTGTAAATCATTTTAGGACATTTTTCAAATTATTCTATCTTTTAGCACATTTTATGGCGATCAATGGCCTTGAACTGGTTTAACCAGGAGCCTAACTCACCTAGAGCAATGAAATCGCCAGAATTTTTCAAACAAAAAACTCAAATAAAACAAATAGATTTCCTCAGTATTTAAATTATTAAGAACGCATGTGGTAGTGTATACTTAAAATTACTGGTATTAAAATAATGAACGTTTAAAATTTTAGAAAATGTAGTTAAAAATTCATTAATTTTAATATAAAATTATTTTTTAAAGTTAAAAATGCAGTGTGTGTGTGTGTACTCCTGGACAACGTTTTTTTCCCTCCGCGTTTTCCTTAATTTCTTTTTCATTAGTAAGATGTACAAAATAAAAAGATATTAATTTTCAAAAAGAGTGTGAATAATTACTATTTTAAGATAATATATAGTGTTTATATATTTATAGTTCTAAAGTATATTAAAGTATGTGAATCTCTATTTAATGAATGTTTCATATAACTAACTTTTTTTTCGAGATTTAGCGACTTCGTTAAATAGAGGTCTGACTGCATATGAATGTCTCTTCAGTTATCTAATGAATCGGTTATAATACCTATGAAAATCTAAGTATTTGCTTTTATAAATTCCAGTAAGTACAAATATGAAATACATTAATGATTTAATTTTATTTAACATTTAAGAACTTTTACTGCGATAAATAATGAGCTTTAATCAATATTATTACCTTATTTAAAATCAATGCATTTCATAGTATATGATATTCAAACCACAACAACAGCGATAGCATACACCCCCAAGATTTGCTTTTCACTTTCTGAGTAGTATAGTTCAAGGATTCCGTTATATAATTGTTAGAGTACCTTTTGACACTTCAAACATTTGACAAATCGAGAGCCCTTAGAAAGTCAAATGCCATTCAAAGCTCTTTCAAATGGAGCTCTGTGCCATTATAATATATCCAGCTCTTAATCATTCATCAGATTAATGTCAAGGACGGTCTTTCAGTTTGAAATTCATTCAGTCATTTATTGTAGCCATCGTCAATCTTAAATATAACCCTTTGAATGTAATACTTGCCTTGCCTAGATATGCGTGTCACTTTTTAAATTATTAGTTTGAACTCATGAATCATAACTCATAAGTACATGACTCAACTATTTTCTTTCTGTATTTTGCAGAGGTATGAATTTATTGTAAATATGGCCTACAATATATTCAATGCACATCCTTTGGATCTCATAGAATATAGAGACATGTATTTAAACGCATCCCCAATAAGAAGTCTTCACGATCCATAGCTTGAAATGCTAATACCTATACATAAAAGATTCTCCCCCTAATCTCTTCATCATTTGCTAAGGCATGTAACCTTCAATCCTTTTGTTGTGTATTCAAAAAAATATTTTTCTTTTTCTTTTTATCATCAAGCATGTTCTGTAAGATTACAAATGGATTCTCTTTCTATATATATAAGTATTAGAAAAAATACTCGCCTACTTTGCCAAATATTTCATGATGCTGTATGTTTGTATATATTCTTTTTATGCTATTGATACCTAAGCCCCGTCATCTAACTTTAAATTGTATTCAAAAATATTCTACTAGCCCTCACCTTTAGATTTAAATAGAAAAGAACTTAAAGTTTTAAAAAGGAAGTATATTTATCTTTAAGTCCCCGATACCCTCTTTGGGAATCGATTTCCACAACATCCATTCTTAATGGATCTCACTTAACAAAAGAAACAAGCTTATCAACTTTCAAGTCTGTTGATCTAATAGTTCAAAAACGGCGGGAATTTTTGTCACTAACCCTTAGCAACCCCTCTGGAGTGTCGATTTCCTCAATACAACAAAAAAAACATGCTTGCCAAATTTCAAGTCTGTTGGTTAATTAGAACCATAGACCTACCTCGTAATGAGTGAGTGAATGAGAGATGTATGTGTGTGTGTAAGTCGCTTTTCTCCGATATTTAAACAGTGGCAGGGGTGCACACAAAGGGGGAGGGGTCCAAAGGGTCCTGATTTTCTCATCACCTGTGATTTTTTGTTTCGATTGATTATGATGCTATGTACATATTGTCACGGAGTTCGAAAGAAGTACACAGTTCAATTAAACATACAATTAGATTTATTCTAACGCTTGGAGCTCGATACAACACTGGACTGAGAACATGCCCAACTGGCGATGAACTCTGCTTTTATACACTTCGGAATATTCGAGAAATAACCAGTATGCACTCTAAAGAATGATCTGGATTCATCTAGAACCTAGAGAAACAATACATTAAAAACGGAAACAAAATTCCAGTCTTTGGATAAATCTGCCGGGGCCGGGATTCGAACCCGAGACCTGAGGAAGTTCAGTCCAACGCTCTGCCAACTCGGCTATCGGGACTTGTAGCAAATTATGCGTGTGGCATTGCTCCCCTCGAAAAAGAAGACAGCGCCCCGCTGTCATTTTGTTCAAGGGTCTTTATTCTGGAACGAGTGATGGGTCCTTTGTATGATTCTTTGGGAGGAATATCCTCGGTTTCGATTTGCTCGGCGGGATCATGGTACGGTTTCATACGCAGTACATGGACAACTTCTCTTAGTTTTCTTTTTCGTGAAGCAGGATCAAAATCTTGTACTTCGTAAGTCACGGCTGATAAACGGCGTAGCACCTGATACGGTCCGAAATACCTTCTTAAGAGTTTTTCGGAGAGACCGACTTTTCTCACTGGAGTATAAACCCATACGAGATCTCCGGGAGCGTAAGATACCATTTGGTGTTTGGAATCGTAACGTCGACGATCTTTGTCTTGAGCTCTCAGAGTGTGCACTCGGGCTAGCTGTCGTGATTCTTCGGCTCTGGCTGCTATCTTGGTGATGTTATTGTCATCAAAATCGTTAGGACAGAATGGTAGCATTGTATCTAGTGTCGTTTCCGCTTCACGACCATGAAGTAAATAGAACGGCGTAAAACCTGTGGTCTCTTGTTTAGCGGTATTATAAGCGAAGGTTACAAATGGTAGAATTTCATCCCAATTTTTCTGCTCTACATCCCACATACATTGACAACATGTCGGCCAAGGTCTTATTGAAGCGCTCCGTCAGTCCATTTGTTTGGGGATGATACGCCGTTGTGAAACGATGATCAATGTTACACAAGTCGACGAGAGAGGAAACAAGTCTGGATCGAAAGACGGCTCCACGATCTGTGATAATTACTCGAGGAGCTCCATGCCTGAGGACAATTTCTTCAAGTAAGAACTTCGCTATTTCGTCGACTTCGGCTGTCGGCAAGGCTTTTGTTATTGCATATCGTGTTGAGTAATCCGTGCAGACTATTATCCATTTGTTTCCATGAGCAGACTTTGGAAATCTCCCAAGGAGATCAATTCCAATGCGATGGAAAGGAGCTATAGCTGGAGGGATGGGAACTAAACGTCCAGGTGGTCGTTGAGGAACGGACTTTCTCCTTTGGCACTCCCGACAATGCATGACATACCGAACGACATTTCGGTACATTCCCGGCCAGTAAAATCTCTTGCGTATCCTGTCATAAGTTTTCGCGAAACCAAGGTGTCCTGCGGTGGGGGCGTCATGAAAGTGCCTTAGTATGTCTGCTCGTAGATGTTTAGGAATGACTGGCAACCACAACTTTCCATCTGGATCAAAATTCTTCCTGCAAAGGATACCGTCGATAAATCTGAATTCTTCGGTTTTGGATGAGTTGCTCAAAAGTTTTAATTTCGCAAGGTCTTGATCCTTTTTCTGTTCCATCGCAAGGTTCATACTCGTCGTGACTGCTAAAAATTTGTCTGATGTTTCCGTTTCCTCTTCCACTGGATTTCTCGAAAGAGCGTCGGCGTCACTATGCTTCTTACCGGTTTTATATTTTACGTCAAAATCATGCTCTTGAAGTCGGAGGGCCCATCTGGCAAGCCTTCCTGAAGGATCCTTTAAATTCATGAGCCAGCACAAGGAATGATGGTCAGTTACAACAGTAAAGTGTTTTCCGAATATGTACGGCCGAAATTTGTTGGTAGCCCATACGATGGCAAGACATTCCCTTTCTGTGGTGGAATAATTCTTTTCGGCTTTTTTGTCAGAGTTCTAGAAGCGTATGCTATAACTTTCTCGACATTATTCTGAATTTGTACTAGGACAGCTCCGATACCGTACCCGCTTGCATCAGTATGGATTTCTGTAGAAGCTCTTTCGTCGTACATCCCCAATACTGGATCCGAAGTAAGTGCTTTCTTAAGACTGTTAAATGCTTCCACCTCTTCAGGACCCCAATGAAACTCCACGCCACTTTTCAGCAACGACTGCAAAGGTTCGGCGAGATAACAGAAACCTTTAATAAATCTTCTAAAGTATGAACAAAGGCCAAGAAAACTTCGTATGTCATGTATATTCTTTGGAGTGGGAAAATTTCTTACGGCTTTTATTTTGTCGGGATCGGGACGAACGCCATTACTAGATACAAGATGGCCCAGAATCTTTACTTCTTGGGCAGCAAAAAGACACTTCTTTGAATTTAATTTAAGACCAGCTTCCTGAAGACATTTTAGAACAAGTCTTAATCGTATAAGATGGTCTTCAAAAGTTTCTGAGAACACTATTATGTCATCTAGGTAACAAAGACACATAGTCCATTTAAAATGGCGTAGCAAATTGTCCATCATTCTCTCGAAGGTCGCAGGTGCATTACAGAGACCAAACGGCATGACTTTAAACTCGTATAAGCCTTCGGGGGTAATAAATGCCGTCTTTTCACGATCCGCTTCGTCTATTTCTATTTGCCAATAACCAGATCGGAGATCCATGGAAGAAAAGAACATGGCACCTTTCAGACAGTCGAGCGTATCGTCAATACGAGGCAGAGGATAAACGTCTTTTTCGTGACGCTATTCAGCTTGCGATAATCGACGCAAAAACGCCAACTACCGTCTTTTTCTTACAAGCACAATGGGTGATGACCAAGGACTTTCAGAGGGTTGGACGATACCTTCATCAAGCATTTTCTGAACCTCTTCATGAATGATGCGTCTTTCAGTCGGCGAGACTCTGTAGGCTCGTTGGTTGATTGGAGCATGGTCACCAGTAAAAATCCTGTGTTTCACATTCGTCTTCGCGGCTGTCGACTTGTCGGTCTTCGTGAAAAGCCCAGAAAATTTCCGGAGTAGTTCGGATAGCTTGTTTCTCTGTTCGTCACTTAACTCGGGTGACATCATTAACGAACAATTCATCTGTGACTCCGAAGTTTCTTGCTGGTCATCCAAGCAACCCGATGTGTCGGAAATAACACATAGATGCCCTTCATTTAGTGGTTCAGCTTGGCCTATGCACATTCCTCTAGGGATGATTTGGTTTCGGAACTGCAGGTTGGTAACCCAGACATCACTTTTTCCGTTACGATATGTGGATACCATGGACGGTGTAGCAATATTTTCTCGAAGAGCAAATGTTTGCTGCCGTCTAGAACTACATTTATGTCTCCTCGGGTTTGATATCCTGATACTGTTATTCTAGTTAAAGAATGCGGCTTAAGTGTATAGTCCCTGGTGGCATACAAATTCCAGGCGTCAGGCGCTGTGGAGTCTCGACAGATGTCTTCTAGAACAAGTTCATTTTGTCCACAGTCTATAACGGCTTGAGACGCCTCTAAAAAGTCCCATCCTAGGATGACGTCATGGCTACAATGTGATAAAACAATAAATTCAAAAGGCAGTTCTCGATTGTTTATACGGACACGTAAAACACATTTCCCTATCGGCCGAACAAAATTTCCATCCGCAACTTTCAGCATAACGCTCTTGGCATCAGCAAACAGAACTTTCTTTAAAAATCGGCGATACTTATCGGATATGACAGAAAACGATGCCCCAGAATCTACTAGAGCACGTATCGGCTTCTTATCTATTATTACGTCTAGTTGGTTACCAGTCATCTTGGCGGTCGACGGAGGATTTCCAGTACACGCGGCCTCACCTCCTTGGAAGGTCGCTCTCTTTAGTTTTCCTCGCTCCTACGGCCTGGCGACTGACTGGATCGGCGATATGGCGACGGGGATCTGTAACGACGTATTGGGGATCGGCCTCTCGTGGGACTTGGCGTAAAACGGCGAGAAGAGTTTGGTCGGCGTATTTCTTCTTCAGTGCCAACGTCGTCGAAGTTCCGTCGGCGGTTTCGAGAGTTGTCAAAGACAGCCTTTCTCTCTCGGCAGTAGCGCATTACATGTCCAGGACGTCCGCAGTGGAAACAAACAGGTCTGTTGTCAGCCGTTCTCCACACATCTGTTTTTCTTGGTTCAGGTGGGAATTTCTGAACAGGAGCTCTGTATTTCCTGGTTACAGCGGCGTATGTTGGTCGTGGTCTAGTTTCTGTAGGTTTTGTTGACACTGGGGCCAAAACCCTTTCAACTTCGTCTTGAACGATCTCTTCTAAGGATTGGGGATCGGAGTCCAAAGATTCTTGCGTCTGGTTAACTAGTCGATGGACTTCTTCTCGTACGATTGTGCGAATAAGAGAGACCAAATCAGTCTCATCCGTCAGGGATGCAACCGGTACGACGTTTGGAAGCCTTTCAAATCTCGGTCGACCAACTCTCTTCTGCTTCATATCTTCGATATAACTGCACCATTTGATAAAACTTGCTGTGTCGTTGATTTCTCTCGTCAACAGGGCCTGATAAATATCCTCAGCAACACCTTTCATTAGGTGTGACACTTTTTCGTCTTCTTTCATCAGAGGATTTACCTCTTGGCAAAGTCCTAATACACTTTGTATGTAGGACTGTGTACTCTCGCCTGAACGCTGGGCTCGGCATTTTAGTTGTTCTTCTGCCCTTCTGGTATATTTTTGACGGTCACCGAAAAGTCCACTTAGTCCATTTTTAAACGCTTCCCAGGAATCTAAGGCGTCTTCGTTGTTGACATACCACTGTCTCGCAGTTCCGTCAAGAAAGAAATAAACGTTAGCCAGGCACATCATGTCATCCCACTTGTTAAAGTTGGCTACTCGATCGTACTCTTTAAGCCATTTGAGAGGGTCTTCCCCAGGCGCTCCTCGGAAGGTCGATGGGCTCCTCCATTGCTGTAACGAAGGTGTTACTACAGCGGGCTTGGCTTCTTGCTCGGTCGGCATTTTTGTCCTCTTCCTACTATTTTCTTTTAACAGTCCGAATTCGGGGGATAATCCTCTTAACCGGAGGCTCCTGCGAAGGTTGTCACTATTATCCACGTTTGACGTAATTGTACCCCGCGCCTCCACCAAACTTGTCACGGAGTTCGAAAGAAGTACACAGTTCAATTAAACATACAATTAGATTTATTCTAACGCTTGGAGCTCGATACAACACTGGACTGAGAACATGCCCAACTGGCGATGAACTCTGCTTTTATACACTTCGGAATATTCGAGAAATAACCAGTATGCACTCTAAAGAATGATCTGGATTCATCTAGAACCTAGAGAAACAATACATTAAAAACGGAAACAAAATTCCAGTCTTTGGATAAATCTGCCGGGGCCGGGATTCGAACCCGAGACCTGAGGAAGTTCAGTCCAACGCTCTGCCAACTCGGCTATCGGGACTTGTAGCAAATTATGCGTGTTCATTACCAACCTGCAGGGTTACCAACCTGCAGTTCCGAAACCAAATCATCCCTAGAGGAATGTGCATAGGCCAAGCTGAACCACTAAATGAAGGGTAAATTAAGTACCGTAAAATCCAGCGTATTACGCGCACTTTAAACACAAACAAAATGAAATAGAAATTTACGGGCGCGCGTTATACGCCGGGTATAAAAAGGATCACTTCATAAACAAATAAATAAAAAAAAAGAGATGAGTATTAAAAAATGTGGCATCTACGTAGATTGGAATACAGTTTATTTGAAAAAAATGGCATACCTAATGAACTTAAAGGGTTGTAGTTCTGAAAGTACACTATTTTTTCAAAAGCCTGGAGTAATACCTCGAAAAAATAACTTTAAAACATAAGAAAATTGTACACACATACACACACACATTTCGGGTTTCTTTTTTAAAAAAGGGGTGCACGTTATACGGTGAAAATACCTAAAAAATGGAGGGAAAAAAGCAGCTTGAAAGTATAGGTGCGCGTTATACGCCGGATTTTACGGTATTTGTAATTAATAAGTTATTTTATTAATTAATGCTAATTATTTATTCAATCATTTATTTTTTACTGCTTTTTGTTCCCGACTTCCTTCGACCTCCCTCCCTCCCCCTTTGAAAAATCCCTGTGTATACGCCACTGAACTGTAAGGAGGTTTGGAATACATTTAAGTCGAATTAAAAAATCTGGCAAACTACTGCGGAGGTTGCTTGTAACGAAATATGTATACTTTTCAACATCTATATAGATTTTTGTTAATTCATTATACTTCACACACACACAGAGTTACAGTTTCTTTTTAACCAACTCTAATGGAAATCCATCCCTTTTTTCACACTTAGCGAAATAATTTTCGCTATGGATCTACAAATAACCTTGCAGGAAAAAGAGCAATGTATTTACACCATATAATTTTCGCACTTTAGACCTGGATAAGTACCGGATTAGTCACTTTCATTCCTCAATGACAACAGTTGAAATATTTTCAGATATGATTAGACAAATCCCACACACATAAAGTTGTTGCTGCCATCTATCTTTGTCAGGCATTTTTAGATCATTTTATTTATAAATGATATCAGAAAATAGGACAGGGTTATTCTCTTGTATCTTATCTTGCCGTGTTTTAAAAATATTTTCAATTCGCTGTTTGTTTTTCAATTCCTACTATTAACTCACACTCTCTATATATTTATTTATTTATCTTGGTGGAATTTTCAATCGTTAATAAAATATATTTTAAAGCGCTCAATTGAGCTGAAATTTTATACACGTGATTATTTTGGATAACAATACAATAACTTTTAATTATAATGAATAAAAATTTATTTTGATTAAAACTAATTATTTAAAGAATTACAAATACAGCCACGTTGGCGTCTCTTTTGGCGACTTGTGTCAAAACTTGAAAAGTTTTTTTTCTCTCGTTTTAAAGCATTCAGTTAAACCGAAATTTTATATACACGATTGTTTTGGATGACAATACGATACTTTAATGATAATTAATAAAAATTAACTATCACTTAATGTTGTGATTCTGTCATATGTATATACATATTTATATTAATTGTAACTATTTAATAAAAAGTAGCTAAAATAAATGTTTCTTTGTTGATCTAAGTAGGAATTGACTTAAATTTTGTTTTATATTACTTGTGTGTGTGTGTGTGTTTGAGGTAAATTGTTATACTGCGACGTAAATGCTTTATGCCTTCAAAATTAATACCATTGTTGCGCTTTTGTTTATTTTATTAAATATTGGCATATTTGTGCAATGGAATATCATCCAAAGGCAGTTATTTTGATAAATCACAGTTATTTGATAAAAAAAAACCGAAAATGCACCAATAAGTAAGTTAAGCACATCAAAATAGGGTTTCTCATTTTCAAGACTTTCGCTATCACGGACTTTAGATAGAAGACATTCCCTTCACAGAAAAGGATTAATTCAATTAAATACATTTAAAACAATTATAAACACAGAGGAAATGAAGACGGATAAAATGCTCCTTGTCTTTTGCAGACTTTTTAACGGCTTATTAATCCCATAAGTTAAAACTAAAACTGGAATTCCGAGGAAAATATTTATTAAAAAGTACTTCAGTATAATACGGAAAATTTCTTTAGGATATCCGACTACGTTCGGAACCGAGATTTTAAAAAAGCGCATAAATGGATAGTTTTCATGATATTTAGTGTCACTTAGATTAGAATACATGCATAAATTTGTTTGTTTAATTTTGACAAAAAAAATTATTTAAATACAATATTTTGGCAAAAAATTAATTTAGAATAACCTTTTATCAAAATGTTCTCCTTTTGTGAAAAATTCTCCTATTATAATAATATTTTGTCTGTATATAGCTCAGACCTCTGTACAGAGGCTCAACTATGACTTTTGAAAAATTCACATTATTTTCAGAGTTACAACCAATTGAAATAATTATCGGCGTTTTTTTCTTTCTTAAAATTTCTCCCCTCTGTTGTAAAACATGAATAAACCCACTTCTAAATTATATATTTCAAAAATTCTAGTTGAGCCTCTGTACAGAGGTCTGAGCTATATACAGGCCAAATATTATTGTAATAGAAGCATTTTTCACAAAAGGATAACATTTTGAAAATGGGTCATTCTGTGTTAATTTTTTGTCAAAATATTCTACTTAAATAATTTTTTATTGTAATACTATTTTTAAAACAATTTTATGCACATTTTCTAATCTAAGTGACACTAAATATCATAAATATTATCCATTTACACGCTTTTGCAAATCACGGTTCCGAACGTAGTCGAATACCTTAAGTGAAAAAACTTATCTTTTTCACAGAAATTCGTAGAGATTAAAAATATATACATCTTTGTCTTAACAGCTTATAAGATCGAAAAAAACCCTATAAATAAAAGATATGAATAAATGTAATAAAAAACAACTATTGAGACTTAAAAAAAAGATGACGAGCACACGAACGATCAATTTTGTTTCGTTCAAGTAAAGAATTCCTTTGATGAGAATATCCTTTCAGATTATGAGTGAAAATGTGTTTGTGTGTGTGTGTATAACTTCTTATTGTATGTGCGTGTATGACCGCGGTAGTCAAGAAGTTAAAACTTATGAAATTCGTACGCCGCAGCGCGACGTAAATTAAAATTAAATCAAGTCAAATATGTGTAGTGCTTCCAAATAAAGGTTGCCCTTTTATTTAATGGTTGCTTTGGCAAAGGACACTGAAAAAGGTTTCGAAAATAAGGTAGATGTAGAGAAAAAATAAAAATAAGTAATGTAAGTTTTAAAGAGACAAGTTTCTATAGTCTCAGCGCACGATAGAACGTAGTACAGCTACACCTCTACTCTTACGCTACCCCAACTTATGCGAATCCGGAGTTACGCGATTGCAAATCTCGTCAAGTCATTTTTTGCTTGAGGGGAAAAAATTGGTATTGTTATTGAAAATTTTGCCAATTTTTCCAAGCAAATAAATTTAGAAGTGGATAGTGATGACATTCAAAAAGTGCTGGATTCCCACAATCGGGAGCGCTGACAATGGATGAGCTCTTAGAAACGCATGAGCAAAAAAAGTAAGACATTGAAGAAGTTTGAGTCTTCAGACCCAGTTCAATCATAAAATCGAATGAAGGTTGAGAATTTGACAGAAGACCTCAGTTTAATTAAAAAAGGGGGTTACAAATTTTAGAAAATATAGTCTCAAACCATGAGCATATTTTTTCAACAAAACGAGGAATAAAAAATTAATAAAATGCTACAAGGAAATTTTGTGGGAGAAAAAAAAGTCTTTGAGCCGGCAGAGACTACTTTGTCAGATTTTACGAAAACTTCTACATCAAAATAATATCGTTTTGTGATTTTGTATTTGGATTATCTAAGATTTTGTGTTAAATTTTTTTCAATATTATTTTCTTTAGTCTCCGGCCCCAAGTAAGAATAACTTATTTGTATTTATATGCGAAATTGTACCCCGACTTACACGGTTAACACTCCCACTACGGCGCAAGGTCGGGGTATTTCAGTACGGTCTTTCAAATGCCTCATCTTTTAAAAAAATCAAATATATTTATTGCATAACAAATTAATTTAACCTCAAAAGAGAGAAAAATGTACACCACTAACCTGGTTGGGACCAGTCTCTCGATTTAAAGACAAAACAGAACATATTATGAAGCGATTGCGCATGGAGTCGCGTCTTTTTATGTGGATTTCTATTAGAAATTAAAACGTTGAATGTTTTTCGGAAAACTAAATTCTTTTACAGTAAGCATTTAGCACATATATAACAATTATCCATAACTTAAATAATACTTTCAAACGTAAATTGATTCACTTTTTAGTAATTGGAAGCAATCCGTGGCAGGAGTCAACAGTGAGAAAGTGGTGAGACAAGTATGTCTTAACATATGTGAAACTGTTACAGCACAAGGATTTTACAATGTCTATAGAGTAAAAATTTCTATCATTATATTGTGGTTCTTGCAAGGACTGGAGGGCGAAAAATGTGTAGGTTTGTACTAGTGCATAATTTTTACTTCACGTTAAATTGTAAGCCTACAAAAAGAAAGAAATTTACATTAAACTTAAAAAATTGATTAAAATCTATGTAGCGGAAATTGCAAAAGCTTAGTTTGGGATATTTACGGCAGAAATTTGGAGTAAGTAAAGACCAAGTCAGTCATGTGCTAAAGGATAGAGAAGAAATAAAAATGCTATAGATCACACCAATCAAATCAACATTCCAAGACAGTAAAATTCAAGCAACTGTGGGAGATTGGTAAAATATATCATTTTGAATTTGAAGAATCTTCTGTAAGATCAAGAAATATTCCAGTAAGGGGGTACTATTGCAAGAAAAGGCAAAAGTAGTTTCGAAAAATCTGTGAGACTACAGAACTTCAAATTGTTAGTTAAGCAAATTTAAGCAGGTATACACATTAAGCATTGGTGTAACGGAGAATATTAGGACCTCCCTGCAAAGTCACAGGTTTTGGACCCCAACCCCAAATACGTACTTGGCGTCAGTCAGGCTTTGCGCACCCTAGAACCCTATCCCCCCTTCGATGCGGGGATGTACGTTACACAACCGCTTTTAAGACTCTTTATGACGAAGTAAAATCAACAAATATGCAATAAGTAACAGAACGGATAAAGAATTTAAATGAAATTTGTGATGCATATAAGCATCTACAATACACATAAAACTGGATTTTTTTATCGAATTTTTATAAAATTTATATACTGCAAGAAAAAATGTGTTCCAGTAAAAAAAGAAACGTTTCACTTTGTTGTGACAAAGAACAGAGGACAAGCAGTGATCAGCTAGAAAAATGTGTCAATGGATTGAATACCATTCAATGGACAATAAAGACTGTTAAATCTGTATCGCAAAGATGTATTATTAAACATTGTTCTAAGAAAGTAGGCTATGATTTCAGTGAAATACAACTGATGAAAATGAATTTTTCGAACTTGTCAAAATCAGTGGCTTGTGCTCTAATAGAATAACATGTAGAAACCGATGAAAACTTGTACAGTGAAGATATCACCACAGAAAACATCAAATCTTTTATTTTCATTATAGTTGATGTTGTAAGCTTTAGCAAAACAGTAGTATGGAAGACAAATAAATTATAGTTTTAAAAAAACTAAAAAACATGCTTTTAGTGAATCGAACTAAAAAAAGTAAAAAAATAATTCTTAATACAAGAATAAAATGATTAACGAGAAAATTAATGCCATTGTAGTAAAAGCGTAAGGTGCTTTGTATTACATTTTTACCCTAACTCAGCCTTTCGGAATAGAACTAGTAAAAAATTATAACAATTAATATAGAGCACCCCACGCTTTTACCTCAATGACATTAATTTTCTCGTTAATCATTTTATTCTTACATTAAGAATTATTTTTTTATTTTTTAGTTCGATTCACTAAAAAAGCGTGTTTTTAGGGGTTTTTTTAAAACTATAATTTGTTTTTCATTTTTTAGTTCGATCTACAATAAAAGCCTGTTTTTTTAGCTTTTAAAACTATCATTTATTTTTTAATTTATCCTTGAGTTTGATATTTGGAGCTGGAATTACGAGGTTACTGGAATTAGTCTTGCTCTTCAATGGACATTAATTAATGGGTCTGAAGGGTACTTATTCTCTCCGTTTACGGGACCTCAGATGAGTCCCATACCGTTGTATTTATACGTTTTTTTAGCTGCAGATATAATGTCTAACTAATAAAAAAAGAAAAAAGCGAAGAAATCGTTGATGTCAAACGTATTATCACTTTTTAAACGTATTGCTGTAATGTTAATTCGTATCATCACTTCTAAACTGATTGTATTACCAACATAAAAAAATATTTAGCAGTAAGAACATCAATTTATCACCTTTTAAACGTATTGCTATAATGTTAATTCGTATCATCACTTCTAAACGTATTGCTTTATAAAAATAAAAAATATTTAGCTGTTAGAACATAAATTATTTTTATTCACATGCACGAGTCTTTTTTTATTTCCATTTTCAGAAAAACTACGCACCCACCCTACCCTTTTTCACATAAAGAACTCTTTTTGTTTTATTTGAAATTAATCACAGGCCTATTCACGTTTTCAGGGTTGCACCTTAATCTTTTAGTCGCTAAATCTGGAATTAGTCGCCAAATCTAGAAATGACATATGGAATTGGTCTCCAAATTTGAAAATGGTTTATGCAATTAGTCGCCAAATCTAGAAATGACATGGAATTGGTCTCCAAATTTGAAAATGGTTTATGCAATTAGTCGCCAAATCTGAAAATGGTTTATGCAATTAGTCGCCAAATCTGGAAATCCTTAAAATCCTTATTTTTGACGATTCTGATCAGGACAATGAAAGAAAATTATGAAATTATTGTATTGTCATCGGTCCTTGAAATTTCGAATTAATCTGACCTTTTAAAGCGGGTAAAAATCGATTCAAAGATTCCATTATATGCAGGTGAAACTTATAAAAGCGTGTTAAAAAAAAGAACCAGACAAAAAAGTGACACAAAAACTACGTAATTGTAATAAAAAATACATCGTTCAATCAAAACAATTCATTGTTGGTGACGGTGAAGGACTTCAGCTTATTAGTGACTTTGATATTCATGTGGGAGGAAAGGCGCACAATCCACAGACTTTCAAACAAACCCGTGTATAATGGATTATTTTCAATATTTTTCGTGAGTTTAAAACTCTTCTATTAACCTTTTCATATATTTTTTTCAATAACTAAAAAATTTAAACTGTAAATAATCATTTTGATCTATAAATAATCCATTCGTATTTGCTGGGAAATTCAAATAATTTAGTAATTTTTCCTTCCAAAGATACAAGTAAATTAGGAAAATTTATTTGATGCAGATATTGAAAAAAAAAAAAGAGAATAAAACACCATAATTTAAATGTACCACTTTCTCTCATCAGTAAACGGAAAACACCCCGGTAAAAAATTACTTCGAATTCATTTCAGATTTTCGTAAATTACTCCTAAGAATTGCCAGACTGTTTATCATATGAATAATACAAATAAAATACTAAATTGCTGCTTGATGATAAGCAATATTTTTCTGGAAGAAAACGTGTGTGAATTTTCAAAATTCATAAAAAGATTGTGATCAACTTCTTCTGAATATGTTTCAAATATGTGTTCTGTGCAGAAAATAATAACAGATGAAGCGATAAAAAAATTGAGAAATTGAATCATCTTGCAATTGCAAACTTTTCAATAACAAAGTTGTTCTTTTTCTTTTGGCGGGAGCCGAAATGTCTTGATATATATGCAAATTGATTGTTTATCCCAAAATCGTTTGGTTCATTCGAGAAAAACCTTTCATACTCTCGAAAGCTGAAAATAAAATTCGAATTGTTAACTAGTTCTATTCATTGGCATTCGAAATTTCAATATGACCTCGGGATATCTGGCTTCTATTTTAAAATGCATAACGTGTTCAAATTAGAATATGTTGACATAAATTCTTGTCACGTCAACATTTTCTACGTTTGCCACCGAAAGGATAATGGAGTTTCCCCACATATGCGTCATTTAAACTTATACACTCTGTCGCAAAAAAATATATGCACCCAGAAGAAATCAAGCTACAATCACGAAACTCGGCAAGAATGTAGTCTGGTAAGAGATATGCAAATGATTAAAATTTCGAAGCCAATGAGACAAGGCTAAGTGTGCTATGCGCATATTAGTTGCGCAACTGGGAGAGTTTAAAAGCATGAGTACGAGCGCCGTACGGCTATCCAAACGAATCTGATGACTTTGATAGACGATATTGAGACTTAGGATGCCTCTAAGACGTAACCGGCGGCAGTACGAGCAGCTGACGGACTTTGATAGGGGCCGTATAATAAGCCTCAGAGAAGCAGGTTGGTCGAATAGACGTATCGGCCGCCACCTCGGTCGGAGCGATATGGTAGTTGCTCGGTGTTGGCAACAGTGGATCACAGAAGGTAGAGTGTACCGTCGCGGAGGGTCAGGACGTCCCAGGAACACAAATGATCGCGAGGATCGTGCAATCAGAAGAGTGGCCACTTCGGCACCAACAACGTCGCTAGCATCGATTCAACGCCACTTACCTCCTTCCAGACATCCAGTGCCATCAAGAGAAACCATAAGGAGACGACTGACCGAAGTTGGCTTGAGGAGCCGACGTCCGCTAAGACGCTTACCACTGACCCCACATCATAGGCAGTGTTGACTGGATTTTTGCCGACCTCGGGCAACCTGGATTGTGACAGACTGGAGACGTGTCGTCTTCAGTGATGAATCCCGATTCAGTCTCAGTGCTGATGACCACCGCACACGTGTCTGGAGGCGCAGCGGCCAGCTGTCCGATCCGGCATTTATTGTCGAGCGGCATACAGCAATTTCACAAGGTGTGACAGTGTGGAGAGCAATTTCTTGGGACACACGATCATCTTTAGTGGTCCTTGAAGGCACTTTGACAGCTCGCAGATACGTGGACGATATTTTAACGCCGATTGTGCTACCCATGCTATCAAGTCGCCCAGGTGCCATTTATCAACAAGATAATGCTCGTCCACATACTGCGCGACTCTCCCAACAATGTCTTCAAGGATATGACGTCCTACCATGGCCTGCCAGGTCACCACATCTTTCGCCAATAGAGCATGTCTGCGACGCACTGGGAAGGCAACTGCAGCCGTCCCGAGATACAGGAGAATTAACTGCGCAGATGCAAAGACTATGGCAGGATCTTCCACAGGGGGTCATAAGTAATCTAATTAAATCGATGCCACGCCGAATTTCGGCTTGTATAGCTGCCAGAGGTGGCTTTACTACTTACTGATTTTTAACCTTTTGCAAGCTGTAACCGCTTAATAAAATGATATTTTGTTCTGAATTTTTAATCATTTGTTTATTTTCATATACACTACATGCATACCAAATTTCGTGAATGTAGCTCAATTTCTTCTGGGTGCATATATTTTTTTGCGACAGAGTGTAATTTAAATATATGTATCGCAAATTAAATCTATCACTTTTTTTTATTTCAAAGAGATAAGATTTGAAAATCACATATATAATGCGAATAATTTATGGCTAAGAAGTTTTGAATGAAATAATCACGAATAAGGAAGTCAAATAAAAATATTTGCACTAGGTGAATATAATGCTTATTTTCTCGTAAATACAAAAATAATGAATGCATATTTACTTAAGAAAATACCCCAGCAATTATTTCATTTTCTAAGAAAATCTTATGGCTTTCTCACTTAGATATCGGAGTTAATTTTATAAAATCATTTTACCAATAATTTATTCATTAAAATATAGTAATTAGAAATCGAAAAACGTTTTTACGGAAATAAAGGTTTCTCATCTTTTACAAAGAGACAATTAAGAATATTATGAAATACTGAATGCATGTGAAAGTGAATAATCTTTTTCTAAGATGTTTAAAATTAATGCGTAGATTATTTACAAAATTTTGAATTTCATATATCTTAAAAAATATTTAAAGATGACGGGTATATAAAAGGAAAACTTAAGCAAAAGACGCAAACGGAGTTTCATTAATAGTCTATATATATAAAGAAGTATTTCTTCAAATAGAAATTCAAATCCGCGACATCTACATAAATTTCAAAACAAACACAAAATTTAAATGTCATTCGTAAAAAAGTATTTTGAAATGAATAGCTTATAGAATAAGAATTAAATCACATATGACAAAACTTGTTAAATACATAGAAAAAGCTCCAAAATTTAAACAATGACAAAAATGAAATGTTAAATTAGCAAATTAAGAAATAATGAATTTTATAAGAATTAAGCCCCATTCAGAACAATACCGCCTCAGTTTATCAAATCTTTTGAACTACCTACTGTTGCACCTTCGTAATAGTTAACTATTGTTATGATGATTAAAGACACTTTCTTGACATAACAAGTTTTTGTTATGATATTTAAAAATACCTATTAATATACCCATTTTACAAAAAGATTTATTTATTTTAAATGCAAAATAAGGTAGTATACTTCCTAAACAACTATAATCCATCCGTTGGACAGCAAAATAAATATATTCTAAAATAAAACTGAATATAGACAAGATAATTACCCCCACTTATTTCATTATTTTTCTTTTCAAACAATTGATATGAAATAACTTATGTATGCTTGATGTAACATGATCTAAAATTATCATTTCATGTGTGCATCATTTAACGTTGCATAAACTATTTTTAATGCATGATTTGATGTGGTTCGAAAGATTTGTGCATGCTAAGAGCTAAGTGAGCAATTAACACGATTCTTTTGAGCATGGTAAAAATAATTTTACATTACATGATACAAATGTGATAATGGTACATTTGATTCTGAATTAATGATTCGTAAAATAGCAAAATAAAATGTACATCTTTTAACATAGGGGTCTTCAACCCGTGGCTCACTGAAGGCATTTAGTGGTCTATCATTTGAATTCGAGGCGATTTATAAAAGAAAATTGTCGTCTGCTTTCTGTCGTAAAAACCGCAAATTTTCTATTATTCTTGATACTTAAAACATTTGATTGATGTGTTTGGTATTCATTTGGGTTAAAATGTTCTGAAAAGGACAAATTTTTCAAAAATTTTACTGTATTTTAAAGAATTTTAAATATAAAAAAATCTAACTATGCATAAAATCTCAGAAATTTTTGGAAAAAAGTTGAATTCTTATCTTTTTAACAGGTTTGCAAAGTATTTTTATTCAACTTCCATTTAACTTTTCTTGAAAACGATATACAGTCGGACCTTTATATAACGAAGTCGCTAACTCCCAGAAAAAAGTTTGTTATATGGAAAATTCGTTATATAGAGGTTCAACTTTCAATTTTCTTTATAAACAACATAAAACAAATTTTAAATTCATAAACACTATATATTAAAAAAGCAATTATTCACACCTTTTTTAAATTAATATATGTTTATTATATATATACTAGCTGGTATACCCGTTCTTCGCACGGGTGAACTGAAAAATTAAACAACACAGATTGAAGGAAAAAGAAGTTTTTAATGAGTTAATTTTATGTGAATTGAAAATTAAACAAAAAAAGCTTTTTGCATATCTCAGCTAAACAAAAAAAAGAGAGAAAAACACCTTTGTTAAATTTTAAGTATGTAGATCTAATAGCTGATAAAAAGGATTTTTTTTTATTTATAATTCCTCGTAACACTCTTGAGGGTCGATTTTTCAAAATACCTCCCTAAGCTGATCTCTGCTCACCAAAAGTAACACATTGTTAAAAGTTTTGCGCAATGAACGCTTAAAGTAGTGTAAATAATTTATGTCTGAAAGTGTAATACATTAATATTATTTTCTGTTGTATTTATTTTATTTTAAAATTGTAATATTCGCAAGCAACGCCGTTTCTTAAATTATAATGGCGATTCAATGAAAAACATAGCGAAATGTTAACGATAGAGTCAAGTTGGCAAATGCCTAGCTACTTTCGTAGCTCGAGCTTTATTAGAGCTTTGTAAGACCCGCCGTGTAGGGGCGAAATGCACTTTAATACTTTATCCAACCACATTATCATTTACTGCAGTTTTTTTCATACAATATTTTTTTTTGGATCACTACATTTACAAATTAAGGGATATACATAAACAAAATACTCCACTTTGGAAAATTTAATCCGTTAGAACTAATAAATTAATTAAAGATATTCCACTGTAAAATTAATTATATATACCGTTCACTTAAAATAAGTAGTCAAATCATTTTCTAAGGTCTTCATTAACATACAAAAACATAAGACACTTATATTTTGACAAACTATTTTTTCCGCTAAAATACTCATCATAGAACCCGTGCTGCCATATATCTTGGAAGAGTGGATTTAAAAGAATATTCCTGCTAAGTATTGGTAGAATATTCCTTCTAAGTTGGTGTGGTGTGGTAGTTAGGAGAAGAGGGTGCCAGCTCAGGTGTCGTCCACGTCACTTGACCATGTTCAAAATTACGTGATCCGTTGCCAAAAGCCCTCGTGTAGCTGAACAGTGCGACATTAATATTCACTCACTCTCACACTCCAAAAAATACAGTACAGTAGTTATTGCGTTTTTAAGTTTAAAAATAATTATATCTGCCTATTCAATTAAAATTATAGTGTTATAATTAACTACTAATCACAAACAAATTTTGAAAATTTGTCCAAATGATGCAGTGTGAAAGAGAAAGTTTATTTACTTTAAGTATCAGAACTGATAAAAGCATTTATTTCGAAAAAAGATCAATTTCTTACTACCAAATGTGCATAATAAAATCATAAAAAAAACATTAAAATAAAGAGAGATTTATAACAACCTCTCCCTTCAAAACTTAATTTTATTCTGAAATAAAAAAAATAGGCATTATGCTGATCAGTGGAATTAATTAGAAGCGAGCAACCTTGCGTAGCCAAAACAAAAAAAAAGTTCTTTCACAAACAAAAGAAAGATATATGCTGACGTGGGCTTTTTTGCAGCGCAAGCTAGAATTGCTCGCAGATGGCTGAATTTTTTCCTACTTACTTGACAAATATCGTTATATTTTGGACACTTCATACAATATCTTTATAAATTATAGTCTATGCTATAAATTATAGCCTATGTGCTATCCTGATGTATAAGCTATATTACTGTAAAGTTTCATTAAAATCCATTTAGTTGTTTTTGCGTGAAAGACCCACAAAGATACTCACAAACTTTCGCAT
This sequence comes from Trichonephila clavipes, assembly GCA_019973935.1. NCBI lineage: Eukaryota > Metazoa > Arthropoda > Arachnida > Araneae > Nephilidae > Trichonephila > Trichonephila clavipes. The sequence continues at coordinate 1,370,907 of BMAU01018604.1, forward strand.
TTATAATATATATTAGATTACCCATAAAAAAAATGAAAGAAAAACTGCAAGGAAAACACGAAAAAAAGAATGTCGAAGAATTCACTGTATTTTCAATGCTAAGAAAATAATTTTATACTAAAATTAATGAATTTTAAGGACATTTTATAACTTAAAACATACAAGTAATATTAAACATACATTATTTTCTAATTAGAACACGGAGACACGGGACAACTCCAAGAGGATATCGAAGATGTTTCTAGTGAACTTGGCAATGGGGGTTAAAGGTTGCACTTCTTGGATGAAGCGTCCAGGACTATTTATTACTCTCTCGGCGAGTTAGGATCTAATAAAATCAGTTCAAGATTTATGACCACCATAAAATGTGTTAACGAGAGAATAACTTGAAATTTTTCAGAAATACTTTAAAAAAAGGGAGAACAAAAATTGAATCACAAAAGAAAAAGTTCGTAAAAAGAAAATGCACTTCGCTATTTTACGAAGAAAATTGTGAAATGTGCAAGGTTCCAGGAAAAAGTTCGTTATATAGAAAAATTCGCAATATAGAGGTTCGTTATATATAGATTCGACTGTATATCTATATCTTTAGAAATCTGTAAATACTATCTCTTCTCTTAGAATCAGTTGCAGTCTTGTAAAACAAACCTCCCTTTTTTTTATATAAATTTCCTGACTACAATATTTTTGACAGTCGTGTGGCCCGTGGATCACTTTGAATTTTTTGATGTAATCATTATACATTTTTTAATTTGGCCCTGGAGCGTGAAAGATTGAAGACTCTAACTTTAACATAATCAACAGATAAAAATTCTTTTTGTTTTTACTAATTTCGAACTAAAATTTATTTTCAAAATTTTCCATCGCAAAATCAAGCAATTGAAGAATCGAACTCTATTCAGATGACATACTTATTAAAATAAAAAACTTTCACTTTCATTTATTCTTGACATAAATAAAGCTTTGCTATCAATAACCAATTTCACATCAAAAAAATAAAAATACTTTTTCGTGCGTCCTTCATTTTTTATCAAAGTATGCTTTTATGTGATGTCGTGAATGTAGGTCGACTACTGACATGTTGAAATCAGATGTTATGTATTACCTCTTCGAACCAACTCAGATTAGAAAGTTGCATGCTATTGTAATACCGATAACTTATGAATTCGAAGACTTTCATGTTTGATGAGAAATGTGTTCAAATTTAAATTTTAAAGTTGTAAAAAATTTTAAACCCGTTGATTTCGGAATGTATAATGCTCATTGTTATAAAAAGACATTTAATTCGTTTCGTCGGCATTTTTATATATACTTTTTCAATTCCTACTATTAGCTCACTCTCTCTATATATTTGTCTCGTTTAAATTTCCAATCGTTAATAAAATATTTTCTATTCATCCAATCAAGTTCAAATAATTTTTTTTAAACTTGCAGTGGATGACACCAGTTGTCGTCGAAAACCGGTTTTTCAGCCAAACTAGCCAAACCAGGTGTGCATTGTAACAACAATGCAGACAAATCATGTTTTTTTTTTCAATTCTTACTCTCCATTAGTTCACTCTCTCCATATATATATATAATCTTGTTCAAATTTTCAATCGCGTAATAAAATACTTTCTATTCATCCATTCGAAGTAAGAACTGACTTAAAATTTTCTTTTATATTACTTGTTATCAGATGAAATGGAGTAATTTAAAAACAATTTGGAATCGTTTATTAGTATAACCGGAACACATTCAACTGTAGAAATAAAAGAATTCTTGAATCCCGATTTAAAATTAAATATAGTTCTTCCCTCAACTAAAATCACAAGTCAAGGATTAAATATGTCAATTATTGCGTTTTTTTCTATTACTTTTTTGTGATATTTTGACACATATATATCCATAATGAAATCTCATTGTACTGTAAGCAGCAACACAAATAAACTCTTTATGATGTAATGATATACTATATATTATTATGTAGATCGCGGTTCTAGGATTTTATGCTAACAGTCTCAAAGAACAAGGAGTGTGATGGAAATTTATTGTCGAAAAACAAGCTTTGACATACAGCAGCTATATTCGCAGAATAAATCTCAGAAAGCTTTCACACCATCTACGGTGCTCAGACACAACTATCAGTGTCTGAAATCCAAGTATATAAAAGATTATTCACAAGCACTCGCTCATCCTACACAACAGCCGAAGTAATAACTAATAGCTGGACTATTCTTCAACGGTCAAACAAAACTAACTCAGTTTCGGGAAGCGACTCCCTATTTATGTGCCTCACGGATCTTTCGAGAAAAATCGTGAAAGATCGTGATTTTTGTTTATTTCTCCACGAATTTCCAGAAGAATCCAAAGGGTCGTGACTCGCCAAAAATGGTAGCCAAATTACCAACATGGTCCTCAAAAATGATGCCAACTTGGCGATATTTTGGCGATAGAGCCAACTTGGCTCTATCGCCAAAATATCGCCAAGTTTCCACTGAATCACCACTATAATGCAAGGAACGTCGTTACTTGCGAATATTACAATTTTAACATAAAATAAATAAAACACAGAGTAATATAAGCGTACTGCACATCCAGATATAAATTATTAACACTATTTTAAAAATACATAACACAAAATTCGTAATTTAGAGAGATTTAGTAATATTTATAGAGAGAAAGATATTTATTTTTTCTATGGAATTTTTTACAAGGAAGATTAGAACTGGGTACCTTCCGATCCAAAAACGAGTATCTTAGCCACCACGCCAAAACGATCGTCATAGCATGGAAACTATTACTGGTTCATATAGATATCACCACCACACTACTCCCCTGCCAGTGATTTGGAGAATAGGCGAACGATACCATATTCGTGGTGAGTGTGTGATCAGTTGAGTGCGACGGCTTTGAGGGTTGCGTCATTCGTGTGTGATGGCTTTGTGGGTTACGTCATTCGTGCGTGACGGCTTGTGGGTTGTGTCATCGTATGTGATGGCTTTGTTGGTTGCGTCATGTGTCTGATGGCTTGGTTACATAGTGGCGCCACGACTGCTGCGGTTCTTTTGCACGCTAGGTCACCAATGAAAGAAGATTTGTCCTGGGTAACTTCCGATCCAAAAACGAGTATTTTAGCCACCATTCCAAAACGATCGGCATAGCATGGATGCTATTACTGGTTTATATAGATATCACCACCCCACTTGATATTTGCCATTGGTAACTTTGAGAATTTTTAGTTTTCTCTCCTAGTTTTATTATTATTATCTTTAATATTAAAAGAATCTTATATTACTTACTCAGTTTTTCTTTTCCTTTTCAGCCCAGTGGAATAGGGAAATATAGGGAAGTTTGGCTGACCTAAAAACTATGTTAAATGGTACGATTTTGGTTTCTAAAGCTAAGTTTTCTTTTATACAACTGAAGCTATTTTATTTTTGACCAAGATTGTATTGTTTATTTCTATTTATTGCTTTACTTCTTTTTGATTTTTAAGTCACATCATTCATAATATAAATGCTTGCTTAAACTGGCTACTTTAAAATACAGAATATATATAGCCATTACATAATTTATGACATTCTATTATTTAATATTATATTAACTTGCTTATGTCTCTATCCAACAACACAAATTAAACGTTATATTGTGAATTCGTAGTCATACGTGTAATATATCACGATGATCATGATTTTCATTCAAAATATTAAAAATTCATTATATATTCTTTTTTATCACAAATATAATTCATAAAATTTTAATAGTGACGCAAATGAGTTTGGACTATTCCCCAAACATTTTGAAATTCGTTTATAGTTGATGCCATGTTGCCTAAGAGCTAATATATTTCAGCACTGCAATATAATTAGAAATCACTTATTTAAACAACCATTTAGCTGTGTTGCGTTACCATGGAAATTGTATTTCTGTGTTCAGTTGTATAATACAAGAAATTTGGCTCTTTTCCAGTTTCATATTTAAACACAAACATTTTGGTGCGTAGTTTCTATTGCGGATTCCGCAGCTATTGCGAACCCACAAATCTAAATGCCAAAGTTAAGGTAGAATTAAGTAAAATACGAATAAATGGCGTACAAAATTATTCTCGGTATGGTAACTTATATCTCAGTTGAAAGTTTTCCAGTGTTATCTAAAATATGTGGCTTTGTGAAGGAATCGAATACTATTGTTTAATAAAATTTGTTCTGTTGTTGAAAAACAATTTCAAGAAATTAATGATAATCATTTTCTTTTTCCTTTCAATAAATAAACGTAAAAATTTTTTAGCTCATTCGCATATTTAATGTTCTGCATAGAGTTTGTAAGGAATGGAAGGAAATATGTAGCAGATGAAAGTAATACAAAATAATGACAATGGGCTAATCATGTGACGTCATGGTCATATGATAAATGTCTTATGTTTCCGGCTATTCAGTTCATGCCAACGTTTGCTTCTTGCACACACTTTCTCTAAAAACGTACTTATTTGTCAACAATAATAGCGCACAGGTACACAAAATACATTTTTTTTAAAAATACATGCATAAAATAAGACTTCTTTTTAAACTTTTTAGATTTCCTAGACGACATTTTTTTTATATATCTTTAGCCAATTATGAAATTTGAAATTACAACAAAGCTTTAAAAATAGAGCAACAAGTACAAGTTAATTTAAAATCAGTTTCGAATTCAATGCAGGATACGTGTTTATCATGTGCCCCTCATGAATTGAGACCATTTATATTTGGTATCGAAATCGTTTGGGATTCAAAACATCTCAGGAATGAAACTATAAGAAAAAAGAATAACATTGAACAAAAGAATATCATTTGACGGTTTTGAGAAAAAAAAAAGAGGAAAGCTTTCTCTCTTGTAACTACATAAAACTTTTCATAATTCCATTATTAATATTAATGCAGCTTTTTATTTCTGCTGTAGTATCTATGATTAGTGAAATATTTAAGTTATTTTATTCCATTGCTTGATTAATTGGCTACTTATTACATTGCGCTTCGAGGCAACACTAGGACTATAGGTAACGAACCTCATAATTTTGATCACTGTCAAGTACCGAAGACGATACCTAAGCTGCAATTTTACTCTGCATACTTAGAGCCTCTACAAATTTAATCTGCATAAACAACTCTAAATAGAGGGTCTTTTAAGGAGTTCCCATTAGAGCTTCAATAGAAATTGTTCTTTGTTGTAACAAATTTGTGAAAATTAAAATCGTTACTGATGAAAACTGAATAAACGATGAATTACACACATGCAAACTATCTACTCTATACGTTAGAGCAGAGGCTCCCAAACTTTTTTGTCTCATAGACCGCTTGACAGATTTTTCGGTTTGGGGTAGACCCCTAATTACCTAATAGTGAATTTTTGCAAATTCATCAACTTAAATGTGTTTTTGACAGCAGGTATAGAGCTACTTAGTTCAAAAGATTTAAATTTTCAAATGTAGGGAAGTATAGTATTTAAAGCTTTAGAAAACATATTTTAATTAATTAAATAAAAGTTTAATTGATTAAATTAAAATTTAATTAATGCATGAAATAACTGTTACATAAAATAACTGAGTAACAAACAAATGCTTTTAGTGGGAGGGATGAATCTGAGGATGCAATAAAACAAAGTACAGTGGGTGATCGGTTAACGAACATAATCCTTTCCAAGACTATGTTCGCTACCCGAATTGTTCTTTAACCGATCATCGATTCACCATAGACTTCTATGTGAAATCGATTCATTCGTTCTGGAGACCCTAAAAATTAAATTTAAAAAAATGTATAATTTCCTAGTAAGTTTTTAAAAAAATAATACATACAGATATAGTCTTGCATATTAATCAGTCCTTTTCATTTTTTGCTTATGGGGCGTTGAAGAACATATCCAATGTCGATTGCTTTTCTCTCTTTTTCAGGATTTTCCGGAAGTAATCAATAGCATTGTCGTTGTAAAGATCCCCAACCCTACTGACATCAGCTTGGTTTGGGTGCCATTCTAAGACCATTGCTGTGACATCCTCCCACTTTTTCAAAAGATCTTTAATGGCAGATTCCAGCATTGGTCCTCTTTCGTCTTCCTCTTGTTCAGAAGGAGACACATTTCGCTGTGTTTCTTGGTGTTCTTCATTCAAAATTTCTTGGAGTTCTTCTATCGTCAGTTCATCTTCATGTCCCATTATGAGCTCTTCTGTGTCATCCTCGTTTACCTCCAATTCCAGATCTCTAGCAGTTGTCAAAATTTCATCCATAGCTTCAGGGGTGCCTCCCTGATCACCTCCGAATATGTGTTCGTTGTCCAAACACAAAAAAATATTTCTTGAAAGTGTTCGTTAACCGATCACCCACTGTATCAACATTTGGCATCAATCTTGTCATGTTTAAACCTAAATATCTCCCCGGTTAATAGTGTCCAGTCTTTTCTTCTTCCTTTTTTATTTGTTTGTTTTGCAGATTAGAAAGCACACTGAAACTAATTCTCAATCGGAAAAACAATTAAAAGCTATCTTAAGATTTTCCATAATATGGAATAAATAACAGGTAAATCTTTTTAATGCTAAAATTGTTGACATCCGTTTCTAAACTCTACTATAAGATCTCCGTTAGTGTCTATACCTAGTGGCTAATTCTTGTAATCTGACATTCTTTTGTTTCAAAGTGATCATATGAATTCATTGCCTACTGTGGTATTACGATAGTCAAAACATTCTCAAATGTAGTTTCAAAATCTAAAAAAGGGCATTTAAATGTTGTGAACGTAGGTTAAAATGTCTTTTTTCCTGGCATATTGTCTGTGATAATTGAGAAACTGGGAAAATTTGCGACGTCCAAAATTATACTCCTTTAGTTTAATTCTGGCAAGAAAGGCTGAAATTTGTTCCTTGTTTTTGTGCTGTTGCCTTGTAACTGCAAATTAACCTAATTAAACTTAGTAATTAAATCTGTTAAATAGGAAAGTATGGTTTTCACTTGATTAAATTTTCTTTTAAAATGAAAGTCACAATCTAGTTTAATGAGAGCCACGATCGTAGACCCCATTTACACTCCATGGACCCCCAAATTATTTTTTCGCTGACGTAGACCCCTGGGGGTCTATATAGATCAGTTTGGGAATCACCGTGTTAGATAATAAATAAAATTATTTGAGTGAAATGTTTGAAAGTAAGAATTTTTTATGTGACTTGTTGTGTTGTGTGATTTCAAACTATAATTAGATGCACATTTGAACGACTTCCTCTAAAAGTATTATTTTAATATATCTCTACTTCACTGTACAACACATTACTAATTACAGATACAATTTCATAGTTGCGTGTTATTTATATACAATCCTCCACTCAGTCACAGTTAAGTCTTTAACTGGTTACAGTTAAATATACCACATCACTGGTTACAGTTAAATATACCACATCTCCTCCCTCCTTAAAGAACAAGTCTCTCCGGAGGCCGCCTGATTCTCCCGGAACGCCTAGGAAATGGCCTGTCTGGAACTGGTGGACTCCTAATCTCGGAGTCTGTCTCTTTAGCTGAAGACTGTGATAGATCTGGAACTGCAACATCAGTTGATGGCACTCCTTGTACGGAAGATGAACCCAATTCCTTGTTCAGATCCTTAGAAATATCTTCCGCCGTTTCTGCATGCTGAATATTAGAGTTGTTTTCTCGAACCTCTGATGATGGAAATCTCTGGTGCATAAGTGGAATGATATTTTCTTGCACTTTATCCCCCACTGGACGGATCTGATCAACATGTCGTCTCACGAGGGTTCCTTGAACATCAATGATGTAGTGGAGTACGCCATCCTGGTTTAAAATGGTACCAAACTTCCATCTAGTATTAGCTGCTCTGTAAACTCACAGCCACTCGATCTCCAACATCAAATTTCCTATCTCGAATTCGAAATTATCTCTTCGTAATTTATCCTGAATTTTTGTTTTCAATTCAGGTAAAAGTAAATCTATCCTGGTTCTAATGTCTCTTTTAAGAATAACATGGCTGGACTAAGTGTTGTAGTTACATTAGGAGCTTTTCGGTATTGCATTAAAAATGTACTTAATTTCTGCTGTATAGTACCTTCGTATTTATGCATAGCTCTTAATGATTGCTTTAAAGTAGCAACATAACGTTCTGCTTGTCCATTACTAGAAGGCTTGAAAGGTGCACTAGTTTTGTGCCTAACTCCATTTTTATGCATAAATCGCTGAAATTCATATGATGTAAACTGAGATCCATTATCGCTGACAAGTACCCTAGGTAATCCGAATCTTGCAAAACTATCTCGAAGACATTCGATGGTTTTTTTGGTTGTGGTTACCTTCATAGGGTATACTTCTAACCATTTGGAATGAGCGTCAACGATCAGGAAAAACGTGTGTTCAAAAATTGGTCCAGCAAAATCTACATGAATACGTTCCCAGGGCATACTGGGATATTCCCAGTAATGAACTTTAGATTTTGAGGATCAGCCTTATACCTAGCACAATCGACACAGTTTTTTGCGGCTTCTTCAATATCGTTATCTATATTTTTCCAATAGACGAACGATCTAGCTATAGCCTTCATTTTTACTATTCCTAAGTGTCCAGCATGTAATTCTTCCAGAACGTTCTTCCGAAATTTCCTTGGAATACAGACTCTTTGTCCGTACATAATACAACCATCCTCAATGGTATACTGGGCTTCCCTCCCTTGCAAATCTTTACCTTCCCTTAAGGCTCTTAAGAGTGGACCCAGCTCTATATCTTTACTCGTCTCCTGTCGTAACTCCTTAGAAGTAACCGGTAATGCTTCAATCTGTGACATCTGAAATATTGTGATGTCATCTTTAACTTCAAGCTCTTCGGATGTTTTTGGTAAACGAGAAAGAAAGTCTGCATTTCCGTGTTCAATCGTTTTACGGAATATTATATCAAACTCAAATGACTGCAAAATGAGCGCATAATGTAAAAGTCGGGTAGCTGCCAACACTGGTAAACCTCTTTTTGAACCAAAAATAGCTATCAAAGGTTTGTGATCTGTTATCAAAGTGAATCTTCTACCTTTCAAATATAGATAAAACTTTCTTACTGCCCAAACTATTGAAAGAGCTTCTTTATCAATTTGGGAGTATTTTTTCTCGGACCCAGATAAAGTTCTTGATGCGAACGCGATCGGACGTTCAGAGCCATCTGGATACACGTGTGACAGAACACAACCAATGCCAACTGGAGATGCATCACTAGCTAAAGTTAAAGGTAGGCTAGGATCATAATGCACCAAAATTTTAGGTGAACAAATTTCCTTCTTTATTTGCTCAAAGGCAACCTGGCAATCCTTCGACCATAAAAATCTAACATTTTTTTTTTTTGTTAAATTATTAAGAGGATTAGCAATAGTAGCTAAATTTTCACAAAATTTCCCGTAAAAATTAACTAACCCTAAGAAACTTTTTACTTCATGAACATTTCGGGGTACAGGAGCATTTACAACGGCTGAGATCTTTTCGTCAGTTTTATGTAACCCTTTTGAATCGATTCTATGCCCAAGAAAATTTATTTCATTTTGGAAAAACTTACTTTTATTTAAATTAAGCTTTAGCCCGTGTTCTCTACATTTCTTAAAAAATTCCTCTAAAGCTGTAAAATGCGAAATTTCATCGCTCCCTGTTATTCTAGCATCATCCATAAAGACCTTGACTCCATCCATTCCCTGAAATAGTCCGTCAACATAGCGCTGCCAAATAGCAGGTGCCCCATTTAATCCATACATAAGTCTTGTGGGTATTTTACAAATGATATAATCATATGCATGCTTAAAATCTAATTTTGTAAATTGTTTTCCCCCATTTAAGCTACCAAAATTTCATCCAATCTTGGTAAAGGATGCTGAGGAACAATTAAATTTGATTCAGGGTTACTGAATAATCAGCACATAGTCTTATACTACCATCGGATTTAACAACAGGGACTACTGGGGTTGCCCATTCAGAGCTGTCGACTTTTTCTATGATACCCTCTTTTTTCAAGTCTGTCAATTTCGTTTTCAACTCTACCTTTGAGAGCAAAGGGTACTGTTCGAACCCTACAAAATATAGGTTTTACTCCATGTCTGAGTTTTAATTTAGCCTCATAATTGTTTATTTCTCCTAATTTATCATCGAAAATATCCTTATACTCTCTTAGAAGGTTATTTAAATTTTGTTCAGTTTTTGCTCTAAAAGCTTTAATAGCCGGCCAATCTAAATGAATTTTATAGAGCCATTCCCGACCCAGAATAGTATCTAAGTTTTCTTTCACAATGTATAAGTTCAAGTTTACTTTTTGATTTTTATATTGTACCCTTACAGTAACATATCCTAATGGTATAATTGAATCTCCTTTATATGTTTTAAAAACTATATTTGTAGGTTTAATTGGTTTATTTGAAATTTTCCTGAAATTTCCAATACTCATTACACTAACCGCTCCCCCCGTATCTAATTCCATAGAACAACTTTTGTTTTCAATATTTAAATTTATCATAATTGAGGTCGTTTTGGTTCTTCCTCGTGTAATATATAATCCTGAATTTTTAATTCGTATAGTGGAATTCTATTTCTATCTTCAACTTCATTTAATAGAGTTACCTGTTTTTGTTTAACCGATTTCGCATTTGCCTTTTTAGATGCGAAGCATGCCTGTTTAATGTGCCCAGTTTTCCCACAAAAATTACATTTACTTGAAATAAATCTACAATTCTCTTTTGCATGGTTGGTACCTGTGCATCGTGAACAATATAATTTTTTCTTTCGGCTTTTTGTAAAATTGGATTTTTTATCCATGTGTTTTTTAAAAGTTTGCATTGAATTTATTGCTCGGCCCATAATATCATTTGTCCCTCTAAAAGCTTTTTCCATAGCCAGTGCTATATTTAGCGTTTTCTCGAGATTAATATTATCTTCCTCAAATAATCGATCTAAAATCATTTTATCCCGCAACCCGCTTACAAATACGTCGCGTAACATAATATTTAACATATCTTTATCATAATCACAATTCATTGCTAGAGCCCGAAGCTCGGCAATGTATGTACTAATACCTTCCCCTTCAGTCTGTTTTCTGTTTAAAAATTTGTGACGAGAAGGTATAATTAAAGGTTTTGGGGTCAAATGTTTCTTAAGTGCATCTTTTAATTTATCTAACGTTTGGTCGGAAGGAATGTCAGGTGCAAGCAAATTCTTTAGTAACTGGTACAATTTTGCACTAAGAGACGAAACAAAAACCTTAGCTCGATTTGCTATTGGTACATTCTGTACATCTAAGTAAGTTTCGAATCTTTCAATGAAACTATCGAAATTTTCATTTTCTTCATCAAATTTGTCAAATTGCACAGTTACTTTATGACTATGAGAATCGTCTCTAATTTGCAGCGCTCGAATCAAATCTTGATTCTGCCGGAGTAAGTCTGCAATTTGCTGTTCCATGGTTCCTTCCGATTAAAGAGAGAAAAAATTTCCTTTACCTTGAGCAGTTTTCAGGCAATGCCTTATCCAAAAGAATCTCCAATATATCCCATGCTCGTCGCCAACTGTTGTGTTGTGTGATTTCAAACTATAATTAGATGCACATTTGAACGACTTCCTCCTTTAAATATTATTTTAATATATCTCTACTTCACTGTACAACACATTACTAATTACAGATACAATTTCATAGTTGCGTGTTATTTATATACAATCCTCCACTCAGTCACAGTTAAGTCTTTAACTGGTTACAGTTAAATATACCACATCACTGGTTACAGTTAAATATACCACATGACTTAATACGAATATTACGTTAAATAACAATAAAATCGTTGTACAATGATAGCACTTCACATTTATTTTTAAACAAAACGATATTAAAAACAATAATTCTAAATCTACCAAAATATATAGATATTGAAATAAAAATTACATTTTTTCTTATTATTTCATCAACATATCAAAATCGAAAACAATTTAATAGATAATTTATTATTACGCGTTTTTCTACTTTTCTACGAATTAAACTTTTCGTAAAATCAAATTTTACTCTTTCTTCTTTTTTTTTAAAAATAATAAACTTTTAATGCAGATATTTTTCACTGTTATATTATTAGAGTTTCTTTAAACCATCCATAATTCGAAACTTCTAATTGGCGAATGGATACAAACGGTGATTCCTCACTTGTGATCTATATATCTGCTTCTAATCATATTTAATCAAAAATCTCTTTAAAAAGAATCTCATTCCAGTAAATATATACGAATAATACATTGAAAGGTAACTGTTCTTACATGACGTAACTGAAATAAGGCAAATTATAGTTCCATTAATTAATACTCATTGATAAAGGAAACCTTTATAAATATTGTGTGTGTGTGTTCGAGTACATAACACCTTTGATGCGTGGACGCATCAATAAGTTCAAATATTATATGCGCCAAAGTAATTTTTTAATATTCATGTTGCTTGAAGTAAATAATTACTTGTTTATACTATGTTTCTTTGTTGTTAATTGATAGTAGATACTGGTATTGTGTGTGGGTGTCATTCAAACAATTCAATCAAGTTGGTATTTTCCAGGATTTATTGGTAACATGCTATAAACTTCAAAAAAGTAATAATTTTAAACAAATTGAATTACCAAGTAAATTAGACTGAAAATATGCTATAGAAAAATCCCAATATTCGGGAGAAAATCCCAGAAAAAAGCGACACACATGGTATTACCGAAGCCAAGATCAAGATTTTAAACAGAAAATATCCGAGGTAAACAACGGCACCCAGACGCGCTGAAGAGGTCAGTTTAAGATCAACACGGCCTTTTTAAAGAAAACGTTTTCAAAACTCCACATATTACTACATTGTTGTTGCCAACTGATTTTGTTCCTTACAATAAATAAAGCTTGGTTGGGGATTCTAAGTTTATTTTAATGCACAACAATGAATATGATGAGGTTGACACTTATACTGGTACCCTATTATTCACAACATTCTTTAAGTTACACCTTGTTAACTCCACATTGATTTGTAAAATTTTTAAGAACATTGTGAATAAACACAGTCGTATAATCTCGTAAAATTTGCCAAAATGTTGGTTTTCACATTAAAGATACGACCAGTTTTCTGGTTGATTGGTTAATGCCGTGTCCTTTGAGAAGTCAAATAAATCCATGTGTGGAAATCACAGCTTTTGCCAATTCCACAATTTTTTCACCATGCAGCTCTTCCTGGGAAGGAAATTCCCCCAAACTTTGCAGAGCTACAAGTATTGCCGAACAGGTGAAGATGTGTTCTAGAGAAAGTTCCGTTTTGGGTCATTTCTACATGATCTAGTACCATCTTTATATTAATTTTCATTCCCCCAAAGTGGCGGGTTCTCAATATAATAATGATCTTTATAATTTCTCTGTTAGCGTCTCTTTCTCTAATGTTGTTGCCGTGTCCTTCCCGAAGGGAAAGAAGAAATGTTGCCAGAGCCTGAGACAGGTTGGACTTCTACACGATAGATGTCGACACCACCTATCTCCATCTACACAGTTTAAGCATGGGCAAACGGGGAGCGAAATATTCTCCAGCATCCGGCACCCATGATTTCTGCTGTGACTGCCCAAAGGACTGTCGGACATACTGACTTAACGAGCACGTATTCCGTGTGTACTCGGAGGGTATTTGGTGGGATCAGACATCGAACCCAGACCCTCCAATCTGGAGTCCGATGCTCTTGCCACTAGACTACCCACCACCCAACTTATCTGATGGTGTTTCTTGGTAGATATATCTTTCAGTCTATATCTGGAATTCGCATCTAGAACAACGATACTTAACCTGCGGCCCATCAGGCCTTTTTAAGTGACCCGGTCATGGCCCACTGCTTTGAAAAATTTACTTACTTAAGAACATTGTTTTAAAAAGTTGGTGGGAAATTCTTTGCTAAGAAATCAGAATATCAATTTTGCTTTTTGCTCTCGGTGACGTTCAGATGCGAATTGATATTCTTTGTCTATTTGGAACGGTTTCGGTTAGTGATAGCGGACGACAGTGGACGAAAATTTTATGGGCGGAACTAATTTTTAACTGTCTTTTATATCTCGCAAGTGAAAAATATTCGAAGAAAATAGATCGTTTCAAGACGATTGGGAGGTTGACTATTTTGTAGTAAAAAACAAACATGGATCAGCAATCGTTTGATTCGTCACGAAAGCTGTTTATTTAAAAAATACCAATAAACAGGGACCATTCACTGACACTTTTTCTCAAAAATCTCTTTCAAGAGGTGATAAATAGGCTTTCTTGAATTATCTTTGAAACAGCAGCAAAGTGTTTTGTTAGTGGTAATATCACAGCGGCAACAAAGGCATCCAATGAAATTTGTTATATTATTGGTAATCGTATGAAACCGTTTACTGATGCAGAAATTGTGAAGGAGTGCTTCTTAAATGCTTCTAATTTAGTGTTAATGACAAAAATATAAAAATATTAATTAAAAAAAACACAAAACAGAATTTTTATAATATTTTGATCAATTTCCCACATTTTAAATTTCCAATGTTATCTAAGTCTTAAAGCACCCCCCCCGTTTCCCCCGTTTATCCTCATGTTGCAGCCCGCGTGAAGTAGATAACATATGTATGCGGCCCAGCAGAAAAAGGGTTGAGTACCCCTGATCTAGAACATCATATAGAACATTTTCTCTCAGCAGGAATTAAACATTTTCGCCTGTCACTTGATTTAAGGTATCCGACTACGTTCGGAACCGTGATTTGCAAAAGCGCATCAATGGATAATTTTCATGATATTTAGTGTCACTTAGATTATAATATATGCATAAAATTGTTTAAGGACATTTTGACAAAAAAAATTTATTTAAATATAATATTTTGGCAAAAAATTAACTTAGAATAATCTTTTTTCCAAATGTCCTCCTTTTCTGACAAATGCTTCTATTATAATAATATTTTGCCTGTATATATAGCTCAGACCTCTCTACAGAGGCTCAACTAGAACTTTTGAAATATACAACTTAGAAGTGGGTTTATTCATGTTTTACGACAACAAAGGGGAGCAATTTTAAGAAAAAAACGCGAATAATTATTTCAATGGGTGGTAACTCTGGAAATAATGTGAATTTTTCAAAAATTCTAGTTGAGCCTCTGTAGAGAGGTCTGAGCTATATACAGGCAAAATATTATTATAATAGAACTCTTTTTCACAAAAGGAGAACATTTGGAAAAAAGATTATTCTAAATGAATTTTTTTTGCCAAAATATTATATTTAAATTTTTTTTTTGTTAAAATGTCCTTAAAACAATTTTATGCTTGTATTCTAATCTGAGTGACACTAAATATCATGAAAATTATCCATTTATGCGCTTTTTTAAAATCACGGTTCCGAACGTAGTCGGATACCTTAAAAGCAAAACGATCAGTGTTTACATTACGTCATTTTGATTAATTTTATTCTGTTCTATCACATTTTAATTTTTCTAGCGAGTTCATATTGGTTATGTGAAGTTCATGCAAATACGTTGAAACTGAAAATAACTGCATTTCCTGGTTTCTCGCAGTGAAGTCTTAAGAAGATTATATAGAGGAAGAGAATTAATTGAGAGTATCTATATACCTCATGTAGAATACATTATAATTCTGTGATAATAGTCGCAGATGTTGATAGAGATAAGAGGTTCTGAATTATGGTTAGATTTAGAATAATAGTTTTCAACTTGCATCTTATCTCCTTTATTTATGTAATTAATATATTCCATTTACCTCAAGTAGAAGTTTCCTTTTGTTATTCATTTCAAATACGCTTGCTGAATAAAATAAGGATTGAATTCTTAATCTGATTTCTTGGGAGTCCTTCGCAGAACAATTTTCTGAGTAAATTATTGAATATGATATGCGCATGGGACTCGACAGCTGTGTGTGTGTTGAATAGATCCTATCTTACATTGATGAAGTATCCCATTCTATGAGCAGCATAAATCAATGTGATTTACACGTTCAAATATAATCTTGAGAGCAGTTTTCTAACTCGATATTAAGTAATAATGTATCTTTAATTTTTAGATATTTGATTTAAAATGTTTTATAAAAAAAAAGTTCAATTAGAAATATGATGTATTATGTTAGCAATATTATTCGCATTTTGATTTATATAATTAAGGAGAGATTTGTATCCTTTTTGAAGCATATAATTGTTTTAGTTATTTTTTCTGCAGCACTAAAAGGTACCAGAACATGCTAGAAAAATTAAAATGCCAAAATTCTTGTTTTTGCGTAATGTATAATTTAAAATTTCCAAAAGAGCTAAGTTTTTGTGTGTGTCCTTAATGAAGATATTTTAATCATTGTAAAGAGCTACAAAGGTACTTAATTTAGTTAAAATTTTGTTTTCTTCAATTTAACTTGGGCATAATTTTTGAAATCTTATATAATACATACCTTTGTTTAAGTATAATTTTTTTGGAAAAAGTATCTCATATATAAATATGTAAAATATTTTTCACACATATATCAAACAACACACAAAATATAGTAAACTTATTTTTTAGTAAAATCTTAAAATATAATTTTTTTAAAAAAAAATTGTAAAATTGTGTACTTTAAAAAAAAATTTGTAGCCTTTTTTAAACATAAATTTACTTTTAAAATATTAGTCTTTATATTTAGAGAGAGAAAAATTAGGTTCACTATGTGCACAGGTATCATGTATGTATAAGTATAATATATTTGGAGCCACATAGTACAATTTTTTTTAAAGTATACCTCATTACAAAAAAAAATACTGTTGTGAAAAAACGAACAAACTAAAAAAAATTAGACGTGGTATGAAACAAATATTTTGTTTCTATCAAATGAAAACAAAATTAATGGTTTATATACGTTAAACACAAGAACTATCCTAACGAGCCAAATCGTACTGTCACCTGCATGGTGCTCAAAGCTAAGGCTAACGAATGGCGTAAAAAATTCTAGCTCTTAGACGCGATGAATTTCACGCGCCTTGTTCTGACTTCGTCAGGCAGGTGGCATTAGTCACAATAACAGAACTATCCTTTTAAAATATTTGAAAAGAAGCATGATCATTTGTTTAAATTTTTATTCTTATCTTATTTTTTAGATTTTAAGATTATTTTATCAACGAACATATAAGTGTTATATATATTTTTAGATCCCAAAAAATACACACAGAGAAAGGCTATTTTTTTAAGACTAAAATTGAAAAAATCGATTCTTTTAAAGTATGTGATGTCTAGGTACCCTTAAAAATATTTCCATGAGGTATTTATAACAGTGATTTGTGTTTTGAAAAATCAACCTGTAAAAATATTTTCTTTGAATAATAAAAAAAATACAATGTGTTTAGAATTCTGAAAAAAATGTGGCTATTATGCAGACGATAAATTAGAAGAGTAGTTTACTTTAAGAATTTGAGAATTATCGAACCATTTTTATAAGGCTAGCATTGAAAAAGAGTGTTCGAACAACAAAATGAGTACGTCGAATAAAATTTAAGGTTATAAATGAAATAGTAATAGTATAATTTCCTTATTGAAAGTGCATAATTATCTTAAAATTTTCTTTCTGATTCGGTCTTTTTGAGAATTAAGATATTTAGAACACTTTTAAACGTGAAGTAAATTTTTATTTCTTAATTGAAGCGAATATTTTTACACGATTTCCTTTGAAAATTATCTCCGTAAATGTGATTGAAAATTTTAATAACACAAATACTTAAAAAAGATTATTTCGAAGATTTTCCATATTTTTAAATGAATTTAACAAAAAGGATAAACTTCTAACACACAAATATAGTTTTTATACATTTTAAATTTTTTTTCTCCACATACAGTTATCCTAAACATATTTCACAAAATATTTAAAAAAAATTTACATCAGTAATGCATAAATAATAATAGAAATATATAATTAGTATTCCACTATTTTTTTAAAAAAAGAAATCGCGTATTCAAAAGAATTATTCTCAGTCAAGAAATTCTCAAGATACAGTCGCTCCAAGCCAAACTCGGACACTATAGAAAAAAAATCTTGTTTTGCAAAAATACTTTGACTAAAAGGAATTCAAAAAAGTAAAGATGGTTTTCTAATAGTGGATTTATTTCTCTATTGAAAACAAACTAAATAACGCTAATTCATAAATTATAATGATAAATTTAGAGATAAAAATAAAATTGCGGAAGAAAGAGAGCGTAAGCCAAACTCTGACATTTGACAATAAAGCGCCAAATAATTGCAACCCTGAGTGAAAATTGTAGACAACTTCATGAAAAACATTGTAGTTGTTCAGCGGAATTCTCGACTTGACGTTTTTTCATTTATTGAAGAAAAAAACTTAATTTATTGAAAATGTCAAGGTATAGGGGCCAAACGAGCATAGTTAAGGAAATTGATTATTAAGCACACTGAAGATGGAAAGTCTGTGTGAGAAATATCGGAGATTGTCAAAAGAAGTCATTCCACGGTTCATGACATCATAAAACGCTACAAAACCAATAATCAGGTGGAAAATAAGCCCAAAAAAGTCCATAACAAGATTTTCACCGAAGCAGATGAGCGATATTTAGTGAGAAATGTGGAAGTAAATTCCTTCCTTAGCGCTCTAAAGGTAGCTATTATTGCTGAAAATGAATTAGGGAAAAAAGCTAGTCCATCAACAATTAGAAATGTGCTCCATAGAAAAATCTCACTGGAAGAAAAGCCCGACACAAAAGCCTTTCATAAGTAAGCGAAATCAAAAATAAGACGTGAATTCGCAAAGGAGCATGAAAACAAGGATTTTTCTTACTGGAAACAAGTATTATTCACTGACGACAGCAAATTCAATATATTTGGATCAGATGGCAAGCCATATGTTAGGAGAAAATCGAATGATTGCGTAGACAAAACTTGAAACCAACCGTGAAGCATGGTGGCGGATCAGTAATGGTCTGGGTATCATTTTCAGCTGCTGGCTCAGGAACTTTGCATTTCATTGAAGGGAGAATGGATCAGAATGTATACCTCGACATTTTAAAAACATATTTGCCACCATGTGTGCAAAAAACTTTCGCTTGGCAATAATTGGAGGTTTTATCAGGATAATAATCCCAAGCATAAAGCTTATAGAGTGCGTTCCTGGCTCCTATATACGATTGTACTCGTAATTGTCCTCACGTCATGGAAACACCACCCCAAAGCCTAGACATAAATCCCATCGAGAATTTGTGGGATTATCTTAACAAAAAGCCCGGGAACACGCTGTTTCAAGTAAAACTGAGTTGAAAAGAGTATTATTGCAAGAATGGGACAATATTCAGCCTAATTTTTGTGAAAAATTGGTGCAATCTATGCCTAAACGCCTTAAAATGGTTATAAAAAACAAAGGATTACATACAAAATATTAATTCATTTGAAATATTGACAAGTTTTTAAAAGTCTCCTTAGCCGTCCGAGTTTGGATTGTGCGTTAATTTTTGTTTTGTTTTTTTACCATAATTTCTGGTTACAGTGTAATAATTTATATGTTTTGTTATCTGTTTTTAATACTGCAATAAATATATTATTGAAAATGCATTTAATTATTTTGCTAATCATTTTTATTAAAATTTTTTTTACTTAATTAGTAAATTTTCTTTGATGTCCGAGTTTGGCTTGGAGCGACTGTATCTAGCAACAGCGAGTTTCGCAAGCAATGACATTCAAATTTAATCGTGAATTTAGTTCTATTTTTACCTAGGATCACAACTAGTGGAACAACAAGGAATCATATTCATCTAAGCCAATTAAGCCTCGCGTATAGAGTAATATAGAAGTTAGAGAGAGCGAGATATCATCTTATATATTTTTCTCTTATTTCTTTGTCTGATTGGTTGAAGAAAGTTTGAAAGGTTTGATGTGAAAGGTTCGTTGTGCCACACACAACTGTTCTCGTATATACCTCTAGATAAATGTAAAATCTAATTTACTCCTTAGATTCTTTTATTTTATTAAATATATTATTGAGATTTTAAATTTCGGAAACAAATTAGGTATTTGAATGAGAATAATCAGCGAACTTAAAGTATTAATATATAAAATTACTAGCCGTTACCCACCCGCTTTCACTGGGTATTTCGAGGCCGCGGTAGCCTAGTGGTCAAGGTATCGGATCGTGGCTGGCATGTCACGAGTTCGAGCCCAGTACCACTAAAATCCCACCGTGTAAGGGAGCGATGCACGTCAAATCGATAGAGAGCTCAAACGTCCTCCCGTTGGTGTAGTGTGGTCGTTAGGAGAGGGGATGCCAGCTCAGGTGTCATCCAGATCACTTGATCATGGTTCAAAATGACGTGGTCCGTCGCCAAAAGCCCTCGTGTAGCTGAACAGCAGGACGTTAATATTCACTCCCCAAAAGCCGTGATGTATGGTGTTTTCCAGGATTCTTCCGGTTTTGTACTTCTTGACACAGGTGGTACTACATCTACAGGGAAGGTTTAGAGTCTGGAGGGGAAAAGCTGACGAAATTCATATTGCCTCATGTAAGTTTTACGTTAAAGGTGTTACGAATATAAATATCTATTTTTATATACATATACATCATATATATGTAGGCATATAAATTATTGATATCTAAATCCTAGCATCAAGCATTCTATTGTATTAAAAAACATTCTTATAACCCTCGCCAGTAGCGCACACAGGAATTTTTCTAGTGGGGCCTGGGGTCGAAAGTTCACCATTCTTGTATCATGCTCCTTTTGATTTTGTCGACATTCGGGAATAAAACACAGTAAAAAACTAATTATTCAATAAATAATTAGCATTAGTTAATAAAATTAATCATTAATAATAAATACTTAATTAAATTCTGCGCACTATATACTTCGAATTATAATCAATCGGGAAAAAAATTAAGGGCTTTGGGGGGAGGGGTCCGAACCCCAGGACCCCCACCCCTTGTGTGCGCCATTGACCCTCGCCTCTAGATTTAAAAAGGACAGGACTTGAATTTCGAAAAATGAAGTAAAATTATTTTTCATCCACTCGTAGCCCCCTCCCTCTAAGTGGATTTCCACAAAACCCAATTTTAGGGAATTTCGACTGAACAAAATAAGCATGCATGCTAAATTTCAAGTATAAGTCTAATAGTTTAAAAATGAAATATTTTTTTATGAGTAAGCCTTTTATCGTACCTTTTTTAAGAGTCGATATCTGAAAGACCTGTTCATACCGGATTTCAATTCAATATAAGAAACGCATACCAAAGTCCATCATTGTATAGGATGTTTTTTTAGAGGTATAGAACTTTAAATTGCAATAAAACAACGATGTATTATTCGATTGACATGAATTTTTTTTATTCGAAAGATAATCTTGTGGCATTACATTTTAAATATGATTTCTGGCATAGGACTGCCACGGCTGGCTCGGATGTAGTCCAATCTGGACGTCCAATTTTCGATGACTTTTTCCAACATTTGTGGCCGTATATCGGCAATAACACGGCGAATGTTGTCTTCCAAATGGTCAAGCGTTTGTGGCTTATCCGCATAGACCAATGACTTTACATAGCCCCACAGAAAATAGTCTAGCGGTGTTAAATCACAAGATCTTGGAGGCCAATTCACAGGTCCAAAACGTGAAATTAGGCGATCACCAAACGTGTCTTTCAATAAATCGATTGTGGCACGATCTGTGTGACATGTTGCGCCGTCTTGTTGGAACCACAGCTCCTGGACATCATGATTGTTCAATTCAGGAATGAAAAAGTTAGTAATCATGGCTCTATACCGATCACCATTGACTGCAACGTTGTGGCCTTCATGGTTTTTGAAGAAGGATTCCACCAGCCCATAAAGCGCACCAAACAGTCAGTTTTTCTGGATGTAACGGTGTTTCGACATACACTTGTGGATTAGCTTCACTCCAAATGCGGCAGTTTTGTTTGTTGACGTAGCCATTCAACCAGAAGTGCGCTTCATCGCTAAACAAGATTCGCTTATGAAAATCGGGAACAACGGCAATCTCGTTTTGGGCCCATTCGACGAATCTACGCCTTGCTTGATGATCGTTTGGCTTCAATTCTTGCACGAGTTGGATTTTTTAAGCACGCAAACCAAGATCCTTCCGCAAAATCTTCCATAAAGTGGATGGACACAGATCCAATTCCTGTGCTCGATGGCGGATGGACTCATTCGGGTCTTCCTCAATGCTACGCTCTACAGTAGCAATAGCTTCTTCTGTACGCACCGTACGGCGTCTCTGGGGAGGTGAGTTATCAATTAGAGTAAACGTGGTGCGAAAACGTTCCATGGTTAATCGAATTAACTGCTCTGATGGACGATTTTGTCGACGATAAAATGGACGTAGTGCGCGATACGTATTCCGCACAGAACCATTATTTTCGAAATAAAATTGCACAATTTGAGAGCGTTGTTCAGGCGTGAGTCTATTCATGATGAATTGCCAAACCAAACTGAGAATAAATCACTTGACAGCTGTTAAATCGGTCACCATCTTGGAAAGTAATGCCAACTTAAACTTGTATACCTGAAAAAAAAACACTCTTTACGTCTAAATATAGCAGTTCGAAAACGGGGATTTTTTTTTATCTATACATCTCAGTAAACCCCTTTACTCCTCCATAGGAATCTCTTATCCATAAAATCCGTTCTTAGCGGATATGTACGTCACGAAAGGAATATGTCTGCCAAATTTCAAGTCTGTACATCTAATAGTTCCGAAGGTATCGTAATGAGTGTGTCACTTTTCTCCTTTATATATATTAAGCTCATCAATCGTCCACCTTTAGGGAGGATAGTGACGTTGTGATGTACCTCCCCTTGGAAGTACATCCCTCGAAGTATCAGCGTGAGCTAGAGGTGTAGGGTTAGCGTAAGAACTAGACTCAAACATTATCTTAATATGACTTTATTAAGATATTCAACTTAAACTTTGAACAAATATAATATAATTACTTAATGGGAGAATCCACTATGACACAATGCGCAACACACAATATAATACAGACCTATATCAATAATTGAACCGCCTAATCCTCAATTATACTAATAAGTAATTAAATTAAAAGACTGATTGTATATTTAAATTCTGATAAATTAGAACAATGGGGAATCAGCATGTTGAAATTGATAAAAGATGGATGGAAATGTTTAACCATTTCAAAAATAAACACATTCCATATAAAATTTAGTCATTCTTGCTGAATTTACGTTGTGCTGTCCAGAAACTAATGCAGCAGTTCAAAGAGTTTTTTCAATTGGTAATTTTTGGACAAGTGAGAAATCAAGATTGAATGTTGAGACTTTAACTGTAGCACTTACCGTAAAGTTCAATATGAAGGATATTTCTTGCTCCGAAGTTTCCGATACATTAGAAAATGATATATATATTGATAAAAAAAAAGTTCTTCAATGGAAAAATACTCTCGTTCAAGTAAATAATTAAAAGGGATGTAAGTATATGTAGTGTGTTTTTGTTTGAGTTCATAAAATGTTTCATGTATTTACGTTGGAATTTTTTCTTAAATTTTGGCTTTTATACTAGCAGTGGTTATTACGTAATAGTAGTTCTGATTGGACAGAATGGGCGGGACAGGGATTTCAGACTAGCCCATTACGATTAAGATTCCAGCGTTATTTTAAAATTAACGAATTAAAGTTTGTTTAAATATTAATACAAAGAGTCAACAAAAAGGATACTAGAGGGAATTATTACATATTTATATACAGGGAGAGAGTGAGCTAATAGTAGGAATTAAAAAATGTCTTCAATAAAAAAACCCTGCTCATGCATTCATTTAATTTAAGATTAAATAATAATAAAATTAAAGTATAGTGTATGTGAGAGAGATAAAGTTGAAAATTATGAATAATGAGTAGCAATGAATATTGCTTTAAATTATTTCCATTTTTAAACAAATTACAAACCATTATTTGCTAATAAATTAAGTTTTGAAAATAAATGGTATATTTATTCAAATTACGTACAAAAGTTCCTGAGACTAAAAAAATAATTATATAAATAACACACACAGTCCATAGAAGGAAAATAAAAATAGGACTTAAAATTTACAAGTTTTATTTTTTTAAAGCGATATTATGTAGCGCACATCCCTTACATAATATTTCCTGGCATTGTATTGATCTTGGTGCAATTTATGCAGACTATTTAGAAAATGCACTATCTAATCGTTTCTTTCAGCATTTGTACTGACTGGTTACCATGGATACTAATAAATGTTCAAGCAACATGGTCTGAGGAAATGGTCTCTAAAAATTAAGCATTATTTTTTTAACATACTATTGGTATAAAAGTTCATAAATACCTCTCTGATTTTAAAATATTTTCTCAACTAAACACAAAAGTGTGTGTTAATATAATTTAAAGTTTTAGAACATATTTATGTATACAAATAAATTTTAAGGGTGTTGGAAACCTCTCTCTCTCTCTCTATACTGACAATGTTAAATTGGCTGTTTTCGATGTACCTTTACTCAAAATCTGTTTTATGTACATGCTTGAAATTGTTCATACTATTAAAGTACATCTCTCTTATTATACTAAAATGAGCTTTTAGCTAATTTTGAATTTTTTAAGAATTTATGAAATATTTTATCAAACATTGCGAAATTTGACCCATTTTTTACCTAAAAAATTTGTAAAAATTAAATTTTTGAGTGTTTTAAAAAAAGCTCATTTTAGTATATATTAGACATCATTACAAATAATTCATAAAAAATTTACATACCTGTGAACAGTAGTTTCTCAGAAAAGGTACATCGCTCATTAAAATTTACATTTTGAGATAAATTGATTTTAAAGTATACAGACTTCTAATCGGCTGGGAAACAAAAAATAAAAGGCTCAATTTAAAATAAAAGATACATGTTTTGGTTCATATCAATCGTTACACTATTAAGCAAAAACAAAGTAATTTGTTTACAATTTTCGCCATTAAAATGGACGTGGCCCAAATTCAACGATTATTTAAAAATACGTTTTAAGGGCTTCTAAATACCCTAGAGGTTCAAGTAAAGTATTTTTAAAGGTTAAAATCTATACAATTTGAAAATGTAAAAATCTCAAATTGTCAAAAAAATAAGATTTTAGCTTTCCAACACCCCTTAAGCCAAGTTAAGTTCATATCCAAATAAAATATTACAACTCATAAAAATGTATTGTAGCTTTATAATATTTTTCTATTTCATAAAATTATGAATAGTAGAATGGATTATTTTAACTCAGTCTTTTAAAAACTAAATCAAGCAAATGAATAGTTATTGGAAATTAAATTGATTTATATATGTCGTGTGTAAGACCTTTCTTGTAGAATGAAAAAACTCTCTTTCTTGTAGAATGAAAAACCCCCCCGGTAATATTTCCTCATTTGTGCTTTTTGTTTATTATCATTTGTTTATTTTTATTTCACGTAAGATAATATTAATGAATTATGTGGATATCCTTATACATTATCAACAAAAATAAAATTTTTCAAGGAAAACCTTTTACCCTTTAAGTATCGACATAATATGTGATAAAACAACTAACGTTTTATAATTTTTTTAATTTTTAAATATTTGTATTGCATATTATTTCGAGTTCTGTGTAATGAATTTTGGTATGTAAATGGAGGTGTAATACGTTTATATTACTCTATGTTGTATTTATTTTATGTTAAAATTCTAATATTCGCTAGCAACACCTTTCCTTATATTATAATGCCGGTTCAATGGAAATTTGGCGAAATCTTGGCAATAGAGCCAAGTTGGCATCATGGATACCATGTTGGCAAATTCTCGACCTTTCGATTCTTCTGGAAATTGCTGGAGAAATTTACTAATATCCCAATCTATGTTGCAAGTGGATTTGCGAGAAAAAATCCGTGAAGCCTATAAATAGGGAGTCGCTCACCGAACCTGAGTTTGTCTTATTTTGACCGTTTCAGAGTCAGTATTGTTTCGACTAGCAAAAAGTCGACCACTGATTAGTGATTACTTCCGCTGTTGAATAGAACGAACGAGCGAGTGCTTGCGAATAATCTTTAAACATACTTGTATTTTAGACACTGATAGTGTGAAGGCCTTCTAAAATTTATTAAGCGAATTTGATTACTGTATCCTGTATTTCAAGGATTGTATTTCTACAATAAATTTCCATCGTTCCTGAAAAAATGTCTTACTCTTTGCCTCGAACCCCGATATATGGAAAAATATTTTCTTATTGTTACATTATTTACTTGATAAATTGCTTTTTTGTTAAGCATAAGACACAATAAACAGATATAAAACATAATAAAGAAAAGAAAACCATACTTTTTATCTTTATTTCTATAGACTTATTTTTAATGAATATTAAAATCTTTTTAGAAATGAAGATCAGTAATAGAGGTGCATTTTGTAAACTTTATAAGTGTTGTGACTCGGTAATGAAATGTATCCAATGAACCGCAATGATTTAAATCAATCTGAATGCACTCGTTTTTCGCTGTAAGGAGGAGAAAACACCATGCAGTGAAATACGTTTAACGCGAAAACGCTTAAGAAAATAGCTAATCGGAATATAGATTAACACGAAATAATACAACGGTACCAACTACTATGTAATTTCATGCATTTTTCCTCTTAAGACAAAAGGAAAATCGTTTAACACGAAAAGATTTCAATTCTGGGAATGCACAACATTCAGAAAACACCAACCACGTGGGCGAGATGAGGGGTGTGAGATGAAAGAGAGGCGTTTTCACATGTTTAGTAGAAAGGAGGATAAAACTTAGATTTAAAATACCCTCAAATAGCCAATTTTGTTTATCTAAGCTACTTTCACTACCCACCCCTACAAACACCACACAAAAACATCTCTCATCAGTTGGTTTTGGAATTCGGTGACAAGTACATCGCAGTGTGAGTAAAAATCAGACAGTTTGGGTTGTGTTTTAAAATCTGTAAAGATTTTGGTGCATTGTGTTAACTCTACATTATCAACAATAATTAAAAGAAGAAAGCAAATTACGGAAAAATGTTTGAACATATTTATTTCAATAAAATGTACTGTAATAAACTTAACTTAATTTTGTTAAATATATGTGTTCTTTCTTTTTTGAAATATATACGCAGCATGTATATATATATATATATATATATATGGCATCCAGCAAAGCGGTCTTCGCGCGCAGGCGCAGTGAATTGAAACTGAAACTATTAGACTAAGACTTTTGAGAAGAGAGAAAGCGGAAAAAAGAACGACGGAGGTGCGCGAGCAGGCGTTACCGTAAAAACATCATGGAACTTTATCTGTTAGAATAGCTACCTTTTTAATTAGTTTTTATTAAGTTTTAAAATAAAATAGAAGAAAGACAAACGTCTTGGACCCCTTGTTGTCTCCCACAAATTATGGGGGCTCGGCCGGGATTGATAAAATTTCGATTTGAACCAAAGTCTGGACAATGAACAAAAGCGTCCGTGAAGGAGACGCTCCGCCATTTTTTGGAAACTTCGTTCAACCTGTGTAGAGGTTTGAACTCAGCATGAATACTCCGCCTGTGTAGAGGCCGGGATTGAAAAAATTTCGATTTTGATCAAAGTTTGGAACGTGAACAAAAGCTGTCCGTGGAGGAGACGCGCCGCCATTTTTGGAAACTTCGTTCAACCTGTGTAGAGGTTAAATTTTTAAACTTCGTTCCGCCTGTGTAGAGGTTGGAACCATCGACGAAAATTCCGCATGTGTAGAGGTTGGAACTAACTCAGTGTGAATAATCCGCCTGTGTAGAGGCTGGAACTTTTAATCAACGTTTTTCTTCAATTGACTTTTCATCGAACCCTGAATATTCCGCCTGTGTAGAGGTTGGAAATATCAACTAAACACCTGCGAAGAGGTGTCAATACGAACAATTTCAACTATTGATAACCTGCGAAGAGGTGAAATCAGTGGAATCAACGTTTTTCTTCAATTATTGGATACATCGTAAGTGCGAGCAACAAGGGAGCTAGAAAAAAAAGGTAGGATCTTTCCATATTTTTCTAAAATGTATAAAAACGCTCTTAAAGAGGATCTCATAAGAGTTGTTGAGGATCTAGACGGTACTGTGGAGAGTACGGACACCATAGCTAAACTAAAGACTAAAATTGAGAACAGTAGTACATTTGAAAGTGATCCAGATTTCGTTAAAACTTTAATTCAAAACTGTATAGATGAGAGGGTATCGCGAAATGAAAGAGAGGCAACTTTAAAAAAACAGAAAATTGAGCTCGCTAAACTTCAGTTAGCTCAATTAGAAAAAGAAGTCGAACTTCAAACGGCTAAAAATGAAGCATTAAGTTTAAATCCTGCAGCTAAAGTCGAAGATAAACAGTTCGAAACTAACATAGAAAATATGATAAAAAGTATTAGAACTTTATCTCTTCCTGTTCCCACCAGATCTGAAAATTTTAATCTGTTCTTCCAATCATTAGAACGCGCATTTTTAACCAAGAAAATAAATGACGAATATAAATCTGAAATTTTAATAAATCTTCTGGGCGAAAGAGCTCATAACGTCTTACTGTATATTAAAAAGGAGGAATTAAATGACTATGAAAAACTAAAATCTATAGTACTCAGAGAATTCCAATTAACCCCTCACGAGTGTTTAAACTCATTTAAAAATGCTGTAAAATCATCAAGCGAGACATACATCCAATTTGCTGCAAGATTGACGGCAAACTTCCAATATTATTGTTCGTTAAGAAAAGTTAATTCCTTTGAATCTCTATGTGATCTTATAATTTCTGATAAATTATTTGAAACCTTAAATAAGGAAACCGCAACTCATATTAGCATTCGAGAAGCAGAAGATTGGTTTAGGCCTATTGATTTAGCTAAAGAGTGCGATATTTATATTTCATCTAGAAGCGGATCACGTAAGGAAATTCCTATTACTTATGAATATACCCAAGACCCCTTTAAAAATAGATCACAAAACTTTAAATCAAAGATTAAAGAGAACTATCCCCAATATCTTGAAAGAGAAAATAAAAATTGCTTTATAAGCGGTGATTCATCTCATTACGCAAGAGACTGTGAGAAGCCTTTTAAACCTAAAGAATCTAACGACCACATCCATAATAGAAAAAACGTGAATACTTTGAAAGTCGAGAGCGAAAAACAAAATAGCGATGAGTTCACACAACTTCAATATGTAAGCATTTTTGTAGAAAATCAGCCCGTAACAGCCTTGATTGATTCAGGTTGCCAGATCCCAGTTCTAAATTCCTCACTAATTAGAGTGCACAAACCTTCCGAAGAGATCATAACATTAAGCTCATGTTTTGGCGAACAGCGTATGGTAGAAGTTAAACCGATAAATCTTTCTCTTAATCAACACTCTCCCGGTCTAAGTGTTCGAACGGCAATATCACCGACCTTGACCGAAGAATTTATTATACATCCCAGTGTATATGCTGAAATAAAGAAACTAGGCCACGCAAAGAGCGATGTTTTATTGAATGAAAGTGAATCCTCTTTAGGTGCTTATGCTTATCCTAGTGTTGTTTCTGTTTCAAGTGTGATAAAAAACTCTAGTTATGATTTGCCACATGTTAAAAACTTTATTACTAGAAATGATTCGAGTTCTCTAATTAAGAATTATAAATGTAATAAAGTTAAGAGTACTAAGTTAAAATTGAGTATTGTAACAGAAAAATGTTCTGATATAGTATTGTGTAAGAAAGTCAATGGTGCCATGAAAACGAGTTCCGTGGAATTTATCTCCCGCTCACCTGCCCCTTCACCTATGAAGAGTAAACAAAGACGGTTTGTGTTGCTCCGAAGGATCTTTGAGCCCTGGAAGTGGAAACGGAGGAAAAAGAGAGATCGTTTTGAACAGACGTCCAGAACTCTAGAGAGGAAAATATCGATGCGTTCAACCAAAGAACTCATTAAAAAAGGCGTTCTTATGCCTGATGGAACTGATAAAGACCAAGATAGCAAAATAAATGATTCCGTTCATCTTACCGTACTATCGTCATCTCAGAATCATGCCATGCCTGTGAAACACAATGTTTTCCTGTGGAAACTTCCGGATGTCGAAGAGATGCCTTCACATGATGGAGAAACTGTCTATTTCAGCAGAATGATATGTTAAATCTTTGTATATTTGTTTTATAGTCCTTGTCTGTTCCGTCTTTTTTGTATGTTTCAGATTCTCCTCTGGTCTCGAGGAAAAAGGAAGACGTACCGCTGCGGACAGCGGACAGTCAGGCTGGCCGGTTATGGCATCCAGCAAAGCAGTCTTCGCGCGCAGGCGCAGTGAATTGAAACTGAAACTATTAGACTAAGACTTTTGAGAAGAGAGAAAGCGGAAAAAAGAACGACGGAGGTGCGCGAGCAGGCGTTACCGTAAAAACATCATGGCATTTTATCTGTTAGAATAGCTACCTTTTTAATTAATTTTTATTAAGTTTTAAAATAAAACAGAAGAAAGACAAACGTCTTGGACCCCTTGTTGTCTCCCATATATATATGACAGGCCCCAGGCCTGCTGGTAAAATGAGGAGATCATCATCTTCACAATATTCCTTTATTACGCTTTCATCATATATAATCTAACATGGCGGACCTTTTGCCGCGCAACCGGGTGTTACCAAATACAACATCGCAGCGAGGAGACACCAGCCAAGTCGCCTTCGTCAGCGCTCGTTGCTCCTTTTAACAGGCTTGTTTACTCATAAATCCTTACGCGATGGTAAAGAGTTCGCTCTATTTTCATTTATTACTTCCTTAATTTTGAACCTAAACTTTTCAAACCTGACAAATTTCCCCCTCCGCTGAAGTCTGGCACAGCCAGATTGGCCAATTCTGACTGGCAAGTCCCCAGGGAAAAAAATTATATTTCAATTATATCAAATTCCCCAAATGTAATAAAAAATCTAGAAGATATAATAATTGTGTAAAAGAGTGGGCTGGTGAATCCTGACATGTACAAAAAAATTAGCAATAATGAGTAACAAAGTATCAAAAATTTGGTATAAAACTTTGTGTTACATAGAATTGTTTTCTGAAAAATATCACACATCTAATACTTCCACTATGACTATAATAATAATGAGGTTAATAACAAACAACATAAGATAAAGATAATTCACACTAGACATTCAAAAATATAGTAGTACTAAACAACATAACATAAGATCAAGTGGAATTCTCACTAAATGTGCACCAATAGTAAACAATGTTAATAAAATGATAAATGTTGAAAAGTTACAAGTACTTCAAAATGGTATTGAATGTTGGAATAATGAGTACATAAATACATAGAAGAATAGGTATAGAGTAAATAACAAGATTTTAGGAATAATGGTAAAGTAAATACATAAAAAAGACATACATGGAGTAACTTACAGCAACATGATTTTAGGAATAATGGTAAAGTAAATACATAAAAAAAAGACATACATGGAGTAACTAACAGCAACATGATTTTAGGAGCTCCCAAAAAAGAAAAGATTACATCACTATAACACAGAAATTTACCAAAATAAACACAACATCAACATTATATCAAAATATCACTAGAAATATAAAATGCAAAGAAAATAAGGGTATTTCAGATATATCAAGTACAGGTAAAAGTTCAATCAATGTAATGTTTCACAGTCCTGTCTTGGAAAAATCATAGTTCAATGTTCATCATCCAATTATTGTTTATCTCACAGTTCTTTTGTTTATTATTAGTATCTCTACTCAATCAACTCATTTCAAAAACATACAACCATAATAAAATCTTCATAACATCACATACTATATTTTAACTTTCAGAATATACTTATCACAAATAATCACAATAAAATTATTACAACACAATGTAACGTAAAATGACCTCATCACAATGTTTTCATACAGTCCATAATTCAGTTTTTTTTTTAATAGTCTTCAATAATGTGTTCATTATGAATAAAGATACAATACAAATTCAATTACATTAAATTTTGATTTTCATAATGTAAACAAGTCTTAAATTCAAATTACAATGCACTTCTTCCCCCCAATGTTTGAGAAAACAAACTCTATAACAAATATAAATAAGAATTTAGCATAATTGGAATTTGGATTTTGAATGAAAAGGTTTTAATCTTGTAGAATGAACAATATCTGTTAATTTTCCTGTATATTGATTTGGTTTATCTATTTCATAAGTAACATTTGAGTTTCTGACAACTTTAAAAGGACCATTATAAGGAGATTGAAGTTTACTTGAATTAGGGTATGAGAAATTTTGATATAAGACTAAATCTCCAACTTTAAATTTTGCATCAACATAATGTTTATCATACCTTTGTTTATTTATCTTATGATGCTTAATTGTTCTGTTTACTGCAATTTGTCTAGCTTGTTGTATAGGTGGATAGTTTAATTTTACTTGATTAGGTAATGGCGAATCATATGGCAAAGTTCCAAACATTAAATATGCAGGTGGAAAGCCAGTAACATCATGTGGCGAGTTATTGTATTCATATGTAACTTGTTCTAATAATTTTGTCCAAGGAGTTTTTGTAGTTGAATTAACTTTACATCTTAATTTTTGCTACTAATGTCTGATTAACTCTTTCATTCTTTCCATTGCATTGTGGTCTATTTGCTGAAGTTAGTAATTGTCTAATATTATGATGTTTTTAAGAATTTCTTAAATTTAGATGAAGTGAATGCAGCATTTCTATCACTTAAAAGTTGTTTTGGGCATTGAATTGAAAAAATTTGTTTTAAGCAATTTGTATAAGTTTCAGAAGTGACACTTTTGGATGGAAATGTCCAAGCATATCTGGTAGCATGATCCAGAACAATATGCAGGTATTTCTTTTGTGAATTATGATAATTAAATCCTCCTACAGTGTCTAGTGAAATCATTTCAAATGGTTCTTCTGCTACAGGAACTTCTTGCAATAACCCATACTTTTTTTGTGTAGACTTTTTATTCATTTGACATGTTTCACAACATTTAACAAAATTTGAAATGTCTAATATAATGTCTTTCAGTAGTAAATTGGGGAAATTAATTTTAACATCTTTTTTACCCCTGGGTGACCAAATTGTTCATGTGCAGTTGTAATTAATTTTTTTCTCTCAAAGATAACGGTACTACAATTTTAATTAAATTCTTTTTCTTAACTGTTAATACATCATTAATTTTTATATATTTTGGATCATTAATGTTCTCTGAATTTTGGTATTTAATAATTTCATCAGTATTTAAAAAATGACAAATGGGTGATATATAATGGCATACAGGGTTCCTCGACAACATGTCTGCTTCAACATTTAATTTACCTTTTATATAAACTATCGAATATTCATACTGAGAAAGTTTTTAAACTCCACCGAAATAAACGTCCAGTTAAATGTTTTACACTTTTAAGCCATTGTAAAGCAGCATGATCAGTATGTATTGTGAATTTGGATCCATGTAGGTAACAGTGGAATTTATCTAAGGCATCTATAATTTGCTAAACACTCTTTTTCTGAAATTGTATAATTTTTTCATGTTTAAGTAATTGTCTCGAGTGATAAGCTATGGGATAAAGTGTTCCATCTGGGTGTTGTTGTTTCAAGACTACACCTATTGATTCCTGACTTACATCACAAAACACATGACATGGATATTGTGAGTTGTATAATTTAAGTATAGGTTTTGAGATTAAACAATTCTTTAACTTTTGATAAGCTTCTTGACATTCATGTGACCAATTCCAAATTGCATCTTTTTAAGTAATTTATTTAATGGTACTCTAAGTTTTGCATAATCTTTAATAAATTTTTGATAAACATTGATGGAACCAAGAAATCTTTGGAGTTCTTTCACATCTTTAGGTGGTGCTAATTTTCTTATTGTTTCAATATTTGGATTACTTGGAGAATAATGACCTTGTGTTATTTCATATCCTAAAAATTTTTTTTTTCCTGTGCAAACTGACATTTTGATTTTTTAAGTTTAATGTTTTCTTTTTACAAATTTGAAATATTGTATCTAAATGAGTTAAATGCTCTTCCCAAGATTGTGAGAAAATTATTATATCATCAAAATAGTTTAAAGCAAAAGTTAACTGATATTTTTGTAAAATTTGTCTTATAGTTCTTTGGAAAACAGCTGGGGAATTTTTCCAGCCAAATGGAAGTCTTAACCATTCATAGAGTCAAAATTAGTTGTGAAAGCCAGTTTCTCTGCGTCTTTTTCATGAATTTTAATGTGCCAATAACCACTTGTTAAGTCGAGCGTAGAGAAAAATTTAGCATGAGTTAAATTATCAATTACAAAGTCTATCAGAGGTACAGGGGTGGAATCTTTTCGTGTGATTTCATTTAGTTTTCTATAATCGATACATAATCTTGATCTTTTCCCTTCATCCTTTTGTATGCTAAAGTTACTGGGGCAGCATATGGGCTATGGGAGGGTCTAATAAAACCTGCTTTTAACAATTCTTCTATCTGTGTTTGTATTTCTTTAGATTCTTGTTGACTGTTTCTATAAGGGCGTAAACTTATAGGAAGGTCTGAAATTAAATGAATTCTTTGTGGCTCTAAATTGATACAACCTACATCATACTTATTTTGTGAAAATATGGTTTGAAATTTGTCAAGAAGTTGGGTTAAATCTTCCCATGGCTCACTAGTTTGTTTTGGTACTGTATCCTCAACAACCATGGCTGGGTTAAACAATTTTTTTCAGATCAGCTTCAGGGCTGTCTGGTACTTGATCTAAACCTTTATTATTCTTAACGTTAATATTATCTTCATTATTTGCATTATAGTAGTTCATATTTTGATCATTATTAAGAGTTTTACAATATGTCCCATGATATGTTCTCAACTCACCAACACACTTATTTACATATTTAATATTACTTAAATTTTTTACCACATTGAAAAATACACATGTTACGAATACTAATGTCAAGCTTAAATAAATGTAAATATTCAAGTCCTAAAATAATATAAGGCAATTCAGTATCAATTACAAACAAATCTATTTGCTTAGACATACATCCAATATTCATATAAACTTTAATTATACCTTTGGGATGAATAGTCCCACAAGTTTGATTTATTTTTACATTACTATTTTTTATAATTTTAATGTTTTTTAATTGTTTAGCTAAATTTATTGGAATTAATGACACATTGCTTCCTGTGTCAATTAGAGTACAAAAGTGCTTGGAACATACCATTGACTCAATAATTAGTTGTCATCCTTGCCTCTGGTTAGTTTCGTTTCTGGGCGAGTAAAGATTATGTCGATTCTGTTGTCTCCCACTGAATCTCATCATGTGCGATTGATGTGGCTGCCCATGATTTCCTCTTGACTGGAATCGATTCTGTGCATCAGTTCCTCTGTGTACACTACCGTATGCGTGATTCCATCGGGTATAACTTCCAGTATCTACCGGTTTTCGGTCTGCGCTGTCGGTGTTACTGCGATTAATTGTCGCATCGTTGAGATCCATTCGCAGGGTGTCGAAATCTTCTTGATAACCAGGAACTTCTGAAACTGTATGGGACTTGATAATGTCATATGTTCCACAATTGAACTGTCATCATAATTTAGTTTCTTCCCCAACGAAAGTTTTTCCGTAAAAAACGAAATTAATTCTTTAGTGTCGTTTAGTTTTAATTTGTGAAATTTTCGAATATCCTCTTGTTTCGTCGCATCGAACACCGTCATTAATAATTCTTTACTTGTTTGGTACGACTTTTCAAATAAATGGTTTTCGTACCAAAATTTAAGATAAACTCCCGTGAGATATCTAGGAATATTTTGCTTCTTCCATTGTTCGTCTTTTTGATATTCCAAACATTGTTGATCAAAACAGTCCAAAAAACTTTTACAACTACTAAACTTATTAAGATCAAATTCAGGAAAAAAGAAGGCTTCTTTGGATGTGTTGACTGGTGACTCCTGCCGGAAAGAGTCGTCCTCCATGGTAGTATCGTTTTCAATGCAGTCGCTCGTTCGAAAAAAAATTTGTTGAAGTTAATTCGTTTGGTTTCCTCGCATATTTTTCGGTTCGTTAATTCATCCTGCCGGCTCTTGACAGGCCCCATGCCTGCTGGTAAAATGAGGAGATCATCATCTTCACAATATTCCTTTATTACGCTTTCATCATATATAATCTAACATGGCGGACCTTTTGCCGCGCAACCGGGTGTTACCAAATACAACATCGCAGCGAGGAGACACCAGCCAAGTCCTTTCTTAGTATGCGTTCGCCTTCGTCAATAGGCGTTAATGTTGAATAGGCGTTTACTTTTGGGCGTCTGGACTGTAAAACAGTCCTCAATCCCATATCGTGAGAGTCTATGATGTTGGGCATGGCAAAAGTGGAGTTTAACATTCTGCTGAGTGGCATGATGGCGATTGGTTGGGCGATGGAGTCCGGGAGGCGTGGCTATGGTTCTTCATCTGGATGAGAAGTTTTTGAGTTTTTTGGCTTGGCTGAGAGCTAAGAGACCGCTCTCTGATTGGATGTTGGGTAGAGTGATCATTGACTCCGATTGGCTGCCCCGGGGGCTGAGATTTAAATTATGGGGAGGAGCACGTCCAGTGGGGAGAGCAGGAGAAAAATATTGTTACGAATTTAGTCTTATTCTAATTGTTTCTACTCATTTGTGTTCATTTCTACAGTTTAATTTGTCGTATCTAATGTGATTTCAACCCTGTTTACCTGTAATATCATTTCCACTGCATTGCACGGCCCCCATGCTTTAACATTGGTTTAAATGGTAAACTCGCCAAATATTGCAGCTAGCGCCAAGTTGGCGACGGATTTGGCGACTTAATTTTTGGCGCCAAATTTGGCGATATATCGCCAAATGTGGGCGATATGTCGCCAAATGTGGGCGATAAGCTTGGCGACCATGGCAACCCTGCTCCTAATAACCCTGTCTGGCAACCCTATCGCGGTATTGTAACCCTATTGTATTGAATGTATTACTGTATTGAGCTTTTCTCGTACGCTCCGGATTTTCTAGACCTTTCTAGATTATTCTGGCAAGTGCAAGAAGTTTCTGACCGAAAGGTATAAAAGGGCCCGGGCCGGCTAGTCAGTCAGTCAGATCTCAGCTTTCATGCAAGTGATAC
The DNA here is from genome assembly GCA_019973935.1 of Trichonephila clavipes. NCBI lineage: Eukaryota > Metazoa > Arthropoda > Arachnida > Araneae > Nephilidae > Trichonephila > Trichonephila clavipes. Next base: position 1,407,987 of record BMAU01018604.1, read on the forward strand.
CTCTCTGCTTGAGAGAGACGATTGCATAGTGCGTGTGTTATTGCTTTTATTGAGTTATTATTTTTGTGCTGAGTGTTTACTATTGTTTTTGTTAGTGTATTGCATCTGTGTTATCAGTATTTTCATCGATTGTACGTGAATTTCTCGAACTGTTCTACAATTTGTGGAGGACTGTTTTGGCAAAGAATAAAATTGTTTTGGATCCCGCTCTTCGGCTTCAATCATTTCGAACCCTCGAAAACGCAACAATTGGTGTCAGAAGTGGGATTCGAACCCACGCCCACCGAAGTGGACTGCGAAAGTTCGAGCTTGCTCCTATCCAACTCGCCTCAACAGTTGACTCCTGACCTTCTAGAAAATGCTGAATTGTCCCCCGAACAGAAAAGCTCCGCAGAAAGACTGTTCCAAGAATTTGAAGACGTGTTTTCTAGAAACAGTAGCGATATTGGCCATACGACAGTGACACAACACAGAATTGATACAGCAGACCATCCGCCGATTAAACAGCACCCAAGACGCTTGCCGTTTGCTAAACAGGAAGAGGTCGGAACACTACTACGAGAGATGCAGGAAAATGACATCATAGAACCGTCTTCGAGTCCGTGGGCATCTCCAATCGTCTTGGTTCGTAAGAAAGATGGCTCCACAAGATTTTGCGTGGACTATCGAAAACTTAACGACGTCACCAAGAAGGACAGCTACCCTCTTCCAAGGATAGATGACACCCTGGATACCCTTTCCGGTCATAAATGGTTCTCGACTTTAGATTTAAAGAGCGGATACTGGCAAGTGGAGATCCATCCCGAAGATAGAAAAAACAGCATTCACTTCCGGCCAAGGACTATGGCAGTTCAAAGTCATGCCGTTCGGGCTCTGCAATGCGCCAGCTACTTTCGAGCGCCTGATGGAGACCGTGCTAAAGGGTCTGACTTTTGAAGCTTGCCTTATTTACCTGGATGACGTCATAATAGGAGGGCGTACGTTTGAAGAACATCTTCAAAATATCCGGAAGGTGTTATCAAAATTAAGCGACGCTAACTTGAAGCTAAACCCTTCAAAATGCAAGTTCTTCCAGAAAGAAGTCAATTATCTGGGACATATCATCTCTGCAGAAGGTGTTCGTACGGACCCCGAAAAAGTGTCCGCCGTAAAGAATTGGAAACGCCCTGAAAACCTCCGTGAGCTGCGAAGCTTCCTGGGACTATGTACTTATTACCAAAAGTTTGTGAAAGGGTTCTCTAACATCGCAAGACCCTTGCACAAGCTAACAGAAAGTAAACAAAAGTTTCAGTGGACAAAAGAATGTGAAGATTCCTTCCTCCAGCTTAAAGAAGCTTTGACGTCTTCACCGATCTTAATATATCCACAACCGGACAAGCCATTTATCTTGGACACTGATGCCAGTAATGAGAGTGTCGGAGCAGTATTATCTCAGGAAATAGATGGCCAGGAACGAGTCGTAGCTTATTGGAGTAAGTGTTTATCGAAACCGGAAAGAAATTATTGTGTCACTCGAAAGAGCTACTGGCTATTGTGAAAGCCATCGAGCATTTCCATCACTATCTCTATGGCCAAAAATTTCTTCTACGTACCGATCATGCCTCTTTAACCTGGCTAATGAATTTTAGAAATACTGAAGGCCAGGTAGCCAGATGGATACAACGGCTCAACGAGTATTACTTTGACATCAGACATCGTAAAGGCTCCTCGCATGGAAATGCTGATGCCCTTTCAAGAAGACCATGCCCAGAAAATTGTCGTCATTGTTCCAGAGTAGAGACCAAATATGACTATGCTATACGCCAGATAACAACTTCAACAGCGACGCCACCCGATCCCTGGGTGACGAGAAAGTTCGAGAAGACCAGATGGCGGATCCTGATATTAAACCCCTTATAGAGTTTATGGAGTCCTCAGCAATAAACCAAGTTGGCAGGACATCTCGGCTTATAGTCCTACAACTAAGCAGTATTGGGCCCTCTGGAATTCTCTACATCTCAGGAATGGTGTTCTATACCGAAAATTCGAATCAGAGGATGGAAAGACATTCAGGTGGCAATTAGTACTTCCTCGATCTCGTATCCCAGAGGTACTCAAAGAATTGCATGGCAGCCCAACAGGAGGTCATTTCGGCGTCATGAAAACTTTGCACCGAGTTCGAGAGCGATTCTGCTGGGGTAAAGTGAGAGCTGACGTGGAACAGTGGTGCAAGTCCTGTGATGCCTGTTCAGCTCGAAAGGGCCAAAGATACGTAGCCGAGGGAAGCTGCATCGCTACAATGTTGGAGCACCCTTCGAACGTATCGCTTTCGATATCCTGGGACCTCTGCCAAGGACTGCGTCTGGTAATAAGTACCTACTTGTTGTCATGGACTACTTCACGAAATGGCCCGAAGTGTACCCCATTCCGGATCAGGAAGCCCCCACCGTAGCGGAGGCTGTAGTGCAGCACTGGATATCGAGATATGGAGTACCTCTTCAACTTCATTCCGATCAGGGGAAGAAATTTTGTCTCTGCGGTATTGAAGGGGGTCTGTGAACTACTCGGAATTGACAAGACCAAGACCACACCTTTGCACCCACAGAGATGGCATGGTGGAGAGGTTTAATCGTACCATCCTGAATAACCTCTCACTGATGGTCTCCAGAACCAACAAGACTGGGACCAGAAAGTTCCTCTCTTTCTGCTAGCGTACCGCAGCGCCGTTCACGAGACTACCGGATATTCACCATCCCAGATGCTTTTTGGCCGAGATCTTCGTCTCCCTTGTGACCTGCTGTTTGGTCGCCCTCCGGATACACCTTCATCGCCTGAGGAGTACGTGCAGAATCTCAGGCACGTTTTGAAGATGTACACAATTTGGCTCGAGAACGGATCAACCTGAGGACGGAGAAGATGAAGACTCGGTACGACACAAAAGCCACAGGACATCAATTCAAGGAAGGTGACAAAGTGTGGTTCTACAACCCGACTCGACGCAAAGGACTTTCTCTAAGCTACAATCGCATTGGGACGGTCCTTATACAATTTTAAAGATAATAAACGACGTCGTAATCCGGATCCGTAAGTCAACGAATTCGAAGCCTAGAGTCGTTCATTACGACAGGCTTGCTCCATATTATGGCCATAATTCTTAGTGTGTCAATTATTGTGTAATTTATTTTGACCATGGTCTTGTATAAATAAGTTAGTGTGTAAATAATCTTGTAAAATAATTTTGTTTGTTGTTTTGTAAGTGTTTATTTTCTACTATGCATTACGTGTTTATTTTTGTACTATGCATTAGGTGTTTATTTTGTACTATGTATTACATGTTTATTATTGCATATTCATTTAATTGTTTTTAATCAATTGCTTTATTATTATGTTAACGTCTGATGAAGGGTTGTACTGCCCGGGACGTGCAGTTCTTGAGAGGGGGGCAATGTTACGAATTTAGTCTTATTCTAATTGTTTCTACTCATTTGTGTTCATTTCTACAGTTTAATTTGTCGTATCTAATGTGATTTCAACCCTGTTTACCTGTAATATCATTTCCACTGCATTGCACGGCCCCCATGCTTTAACATTGGTTTAAATGGTAAACTCGCCAAATATTGCAGCTAGCGCCAAGTTGGCGACGGATTTGGCGACTTAATTTTTGGCGCCAAATGTGGGTGATAAGCTTGGCGACCATGGCAACCCTGCTCCTAATAACCCTGTCTGGCAACCCTATCGCGGTATTGTAACCCTATTGTATTGAATGTATTACTGTATTGAGCTTTTCTCGTACGCTCCGGATTTTCTAGACCTTTCTAGATTATTCTGGCAAGTGCAAGAAGTTTCTGACCGAAAGGTATAAAAGGGCCAGGCCGGCTAGTCAGTCAGTCAGATCTCAGCTTTCATGCAAGTGATACCTCTCTGCTTGAGAGAGACGATTGCATAGTGCGTGTGTTATTGCTTTTATTGAGTTATTATTTTTGTGCTGAGTGTTTACTATTGTTTTTGTTAGTGTATTGCATCTGTGTTATCAGTATTTTCATCGATTGTACGTGAATTTCTCGAACTGTTCTACAATTTGTGGAGGACTGTTTTGGCAAAGAATAAAATTGTTTTGGATCCCGCTCTTCGGCTTCAATCATTTCGAACCCTCGAAAACGCAACAATATTGACAAAAAATAAAAAGAAAGTTAAATTTTAGCAATTATGGTGTGCAATAAAAATTGCACGAGGAAATAGAATTACGGGGGATTATAGGAGTCAAGAAGAATTCTTCTTGGTCTCTTTGTATTTTCATTAGGGGTATATTGAGATAAATTTTGCATATTTATATTATTGGTAGCTTCTAAATCGTTAAAAAAGTTAATAGCTATATTCTGAATGTGAGATTTGAAACTTTTAATCTTAAGAGCATTACGTATGTCGTCATTACGCATGTATCTTATGGCTTTGACGATCATACGTATTAAAGAATTTTGCAGGGTATCAAGTATATTAATATTTGTTTTAGCGGCATAACCCCAAACTGGACATGCATAAGCTAAGATGGGACGCATAACGGCTGTATAGAGAAGCACTTTGTTTTCTATACTTAAATGAGAGTTCCGGCCAATTAGGGGGTAAAGTTTAAACATTATTTTCGGAATTTGTCGCGAACGTAATAAATGTGTTGTTTCCAAGTTAGGTGTGTATCAAAGATAATTCCAAGGTATTTGGCTTCCTGAGATCAGGGGATTTGAGTGTTGTACATGATAATAGGTGGTGGGAGAGACTGTTTTTCGTGAAAATAATGGCAGTAGATTTTTCGACATTAATGCTAATTTTCCATTTGTCGTAAAATTTTGCAAGAGTAGAAAGGTGTTTGTTTAATGCGAAGAAATTGTTTTAAGATTTTTATACGTGGCGTGAATGGCAGTATCATCAGCGTAAAGATTAATTTTAGTGAGTGAATAGTTAGGGATATCGTTGATGTAGAGGTTAAATAGCAAGGGACCGAGCAAGGAACCTTGGGGACACCCTGCAGAAACAGAGTGTTCATTAGAAAGGGTCTCGTTAATTCTGATTCGGAAGGAGCGATTAGTGAGGTATGAGTGAATAAGATGAATCAGAGGATGTGGAATTTTAAAGGTAATTAGCTTAAAAGTAAGACCATTAATCCAAACACGGTCGAAGGCTTTCTGGATAACCAGAAAAACTGCTCCCGTGCTTTTCTTTTTCTGGAAACCTTCAGAGATATTTTCGGTTAGTCTTAAAAGTGGGTGAAGGGTAGAGTTTGTTAGTGAAACCATACTGATTGGGATTGAGGATGTTATTTTCATTGATAAAATTTTTTAGTCTGTGAAGAATAATAGATTCAGTTAGTTACCGATAGTAGAAAGGAGAGATATTGGTCTGTAACTAGATGCGAGATGAGGGTCCTTGCCAGGTTTGTTAATGGGGAAAATAATGGCTTCTTTCCAGTTATCTGGAAAGTGATTGAATTTGAGGATTTTGTTAATAAGGATTGTTAAAATTAGGATTAGTTTAATTGGAAAGTTTTTAACATGCGGTTAGTTATAGAATCTTTACCAGGGGCTTTTTGGCATTGATATGTTTAAAGTAGTGGATAATTTCATCCGGGAGAGCAGGTTCGATGAAAGAATTAGGGGGGTAGAAAAGAAAATTATTTACGGTAGTATTTATTAAATCATCATTTTGCTTATAATTATCATCTTCGCGATCGTTTTCAACAAAATTATTTTTTATGTTAGTTGCAAGAAGGTTAGCTTTTGCTGATCAGTGACTGCCGTACCAGTCGCACAGTTAAGAAGGTGGAATTTTGGTCTTTTATTTTTGAAAAATTTTTGCGTGCGCCAAAGGCTATTGTCTGCGGTGTTAAGAGCTTCGAGTCTTTTTGCCAAATGATATCATTATATTTTTAAGTTCTTTTTTAAGATCAGATTGAGCTCTGTTATAATGTGATTTGAAAATGGGATTGAGGGTTTGATGATAACGTTTTCTGAAGTAATTTTTGATTTTAATCAGCTGGTTAATGTTACGCGGAGTGAAGTTTCTTCGGTCTGTTTCTATTGGACGGGAGGCGTGGCTATGAGTATCAATGACCGCCTCGGTGAACTCTGTGATTTTTGTTCTAGATCGTTAGTGTTGTTAATATTATTAGGATGGAAATCAAAGAGAGAAATATTTTTATTTAGATTTATTTTGAAAGTTTTCCAATCTGTGGAGACCGCTCTGGGATTTGGGGGTGCTTCTGCGAGTTTGAAGTTAAAATTTAAGAAAACCGGATTATGGTCAGAGGATAAATCGTCGATGGAGTTAATTGTAAAGGGGTAGTAGAAGTTTTTGATTAGTGCGATGTCAATGGTGTTAGCGGAGTTGTGACCAAATCTAGTAGGGGCTGAGGGAAAAGCGATATTTAAGTTGAGCATATTAGCGAAATTAAAAAGGTGTCTTCCTCTGGTAGTATTATTTTTACAATTCCAAGCGTTGTGAGTTGCGTTGAAATCTCCGAAGAGAATACAATTACTAGCTGTTTGAATAAAGTGCTCAATGTCAATAGTAAATAAATTTTCATCGGAAGAGGGAGGAATGTAAACACAAGTAATTGAAATAGGATCATGCTTGGGGGGAGTTAGTATAATATTAGTTGCTTCAAGAGCTCGAAGAGGAGGGGTGGGGAGGCAGTAGTGTTTGAGAGAGTTTTTAACAAGGATCAGGTCCGCGGTCCATCGGAGATTCTGTCATTTCTGTGACAGGTGTAATTCGCTATATTAAAGTTGTGTGAAGGTCTCAGGTGTGTCTCTTGTATGAGAAAAATATCTTCTCTATAAAAATACGTAGTTCAGCAATTTTTCTTAGTAAGCCGTTTGCGTTCCATGAACACAAACTGAGACCAATCGGGGAGGAACTATACATTATTAATATTGTTACACGATGCCTCTATTTGGGCGTACATTTGATTGGGATTTAATTGTTGGTTTGTATTTAAATTATTGCCGTTACAAAGAAATTGGGAAAGCTGCATTAGACAGTGCATTGTCATTTGCAGCGTTGTTTGATATTAATATTATTGCTATTATTCATGTTATTAAAGTTAAAATTGTTATTTCTACGATTAAAATTGGGGAAGTGATTATTATTATATCTGTTATTGGGGGGAATTGGTTTGTTGGTCTCAGTTTGTGCCGAAGACTCAGGTCCGCGTGTCGCCATCTGAGGGGTGTTTTTTGAATTAATAGCTCCGGTTGTCGCTTGAGCGTAGGAGATATTTGGTCTAACTAAGCTATTGTAGATGTTGGTGTAAGAATTTCTGTTATTTTTCGCGGCTCCTTTTGGGGTTTGGGGAATGAGGGGCAACCTCTATAATTTGCCATATGACCATATATGTTGCAATTAATGCAGTAAGGCGTTTCAAGTTTTTGTTTAATGGGGCAATCTCGGGTGAGGTGGTTTTCACCACATTTTAGACATCTAGGGTTTAGATGGCAGTTTTCAGAGCTGTGATTAAAATTGTTGCAGGTGTAACATTGAGTTACACCCCTACCATCATAACCCTCAACTCTGATGCTGAGATAATTTAGAGTTTTAAGATCGAATATTTTGAGATTATCAAGGTTACGGGGGAGGGTGATTAAAAAGATTGGGAGGGCGTTTGTTTTTCTTCCTATTAATTGATTAACTCTATCCGGGGTGAATCCTAGGATTTCTAAATCCTGTTTAATTTCCTCTTGGTTTGTGTTTCTGGGGAGGCCCTTGATAACGACTTTAATGGGGCGTTCTGCTTTTGATTTTATAGTATAAAATTGAAATTTAAGTAATTTAAGGTGTTGTACGGCCATGCGTCTTTCTTCGGCGCTGTCAGTATACAGTTTTAGAAATTCACCCGTTAGGCGGGATCTTATTTTGGGGAATGCTTTCGTTATTGCAGCCATTTGGGCTTTGTAGTTCTTTTCGACGAAAAGCATGATGGGTGGTGGGAGTTGATTTTGTTGAGAATTTTGACTGGCCGAATTGTTCGAGCCATTGGGGTTTTCGTTGGCGACGGGACCTGAGTTTTCGAGATTGTTAAGGTGAGTGCCTTGCGGCAGTTCAAATTTATTTTGTGACAAATTTATGTCTTCATTATCAGTATTTTCAAGAATTACTTTTCTTGCCGTTTTTCTTTGGGAGGGATATTCGAAGTTGGAAATTTCTTTCCTTTTTCCAGAGTAGTTAGTTTCAGGGGTCGATTTTACAGGGGAATTTAGAGGAGTTTTTTCATGATGGGGGCAGCCAGGGATAATGCAGGGTTCGAATGAGTCAATGTCACTTACCGCCAGTGCCATGGTTTCTTCGATGTCGTGCAGCTCATTGAGTGCTCTGACGTAGAAGGGTTCATCTGGGTGGTGCAGGCCTGCTTGCATCTGCGAAAAGTTTCCATTTTGGCTAGTTGAGCTTTATTAAATTTCAACTGCTCACATGGAGTAATCTGAGGCGAAGGTGTCCTCGTAGCGTTCCGATGCGATTCTGCTAGTTCCAGTTCCATGTCGGTAGGTAGGTTGGCCATTTCCAAGTCGTAAACGTTTTATCAGCAGGGTAGAAAGAGTAGAGGTTAGCTCTGTCGCAAGAGCCCTGAAAAGGGCTGTGGGAGTCAGAAAAGTACGTGCTCAGTCTGTGGCTTCCGAAACGGGAATCCTTTTTTCTGTTTTTTTTTAATTTCGCCTTCGTCAGCGCTCGTTGCTCCTTTTAACAGGCTTGTTTACTCATAAATCCTTACGCGATGGTAAAGAGTTCGCTCTATTTTCATTTATTACTTCCTTAATTTTGAACCTAAACTTTTCAAACCTGACATATATATATATATATATATATATATATATATATATATATATATATATATATATATATATATATATATATATATATATATATATATATATATATATGAGTGTGTGTTTATAATAATTCACTCTAGTATCCTTTTAAATAACTTTTTATTCTTCGCTCCAGTCCTTCAGGATTAACGCGTAAATAATAAACTAGCTAACCGTTTGAATTACATCTACCCACCCACCCAGATCATATGATTTGAGCTTCCTATAAATAGTGAGATCTCTGGAAATTTCGCCTTTTTTTTCTCCTCTCATGGCCGAGTACACTAAGCGCTAGCCATACTTAATATTAATTTGCAGCAATACCGGGAGCAGTCAATGCGCAGGAGGGTGACCGCCTCGCAAACCGCCCGGTTGTCTTCTTTTCTACTTCATAAATTTTTGCCCCTACTGGACATGCGTCACTACACCACTCACACTCACACCCCCCTCATGGGCAGCCATTTTCCCTGAGCCATTATCCTCACTTTTCAACAGCCAATACGAAGACTCGCTCTTCCACTCAGATTCCTCACTGCAAAATTCTTCGAGATGTCAAGATCCATTCCTCGAAGCCCCGCCTACTGGGCTGCCGCCGCTCGTCCAATCGCAATGCTCCACATCTCAAAATAAAAACGCAACGATTAGCCATTCCGAAAAGAGACTTTTGCCAGATACGGGATTAAGGGTTCTTTGAAACCCAGATACCCGAACAAATTCCCGCAGAATTCCGCCTATTTCTGTTCTTTGTCCTTAATCGTGTAGTTGGCGGAAGCGCGTAGTGTCTTCGTTTTCTTTGTTCTGTGTTGTGTCGTCCCTGTTTAATGTTTAATATGTGTATGCTTGTGTGTGTCAAGATGTGCAATAGATAGATTTCCTGCCATAAAAGACTGCCTTGTCAACATCATTTTAATATGGAACATGAACCATCATAAAAAAATGGATCTATTATTAAGAAAACCTTTCTACTGGCCACGTTTTTACACACACTTTAGAAAATTCTATCAATAACAGAAAGGTAACAGTTACAGTTTATAGAAAGGTACTGTTTTTTATGGATCAGAGTAACAATGACGGTAAAAAGATGAAACAGAATTCGATGAAGTCTGCAGATATAACGGTAGACGAATATTTCATGTTATCCAACCATAAAAGCTCATGTTTCTCATTTCCTTCAAATAAACAGCATTTAAATAAGTATAAAAATCTATTTTTCTTTTATACACACTCAAGGTTTATTTTTAACTCTATACTTTTTATATCCGTTGTATAAAATTCACATGTAAATTTCGATCTTATTATTATTATTTTAATCAAAAGAGCACCTTATACCTCGGAATGGATACGGTAGTAATTTATCCCATAAAATAAGCATTGTATTGCAATAGCTGCTAAGTAAAACATATATATATATATAGTTAAATTTGTTTTAGAATAATGACTAAAATAGAAAACCGTTAATCTTTCATTTTCAATATAATTACTTCCGGAAAAACATTGGAATTAAATTTCAAATAGAAATCCATTCAGTGATTTCAAACTAGTAAATAAATGCTAATGTTTATTTCAAATATATACATTTCTAACACATTAATTCTATAAATGAAACCCACAAAGTCAAATCTCTCCCATACCTTAATTTTTTTTCCTTTATCATCAAAGCATGAATGTAATATCCACTTCCAGAGTAAACATCCAGAAATACATTCAGTGCCGACAGAATTCAAATCCAGGTTCACTTATTACTCATTACACTACGCCATCCAACCTTTAGAAACCAGAATATAATATTTCATTTTCCCTTTTACATATATGGCCTCTTAACTCTTCATCCCCCTTTAGAATCATCAGATCTCTTTGTGTGTTGCAACACCTCGAAAGCATCTTCCAGCATGACAGGGATTCGCCAACTTACACAGAGTGCTTCATGCGATTCCAAGCGAACAGAAATGGAATTATATCTCCGCGCGAAATGGAAGATTTAATACGGTGGAAAGTTCGAAAGTAGAAAACTTTTCCGCTGGTGCGTGTGTCTTTGTGAACACAAAGGTTGGTAAAGAGTTAACACTACTATATACACTACACAAAGTTTCAAAAGGTTTGTTTGTCTGTAAAATATTGATGTAGTGTTTCCTTGCACTGGGTTGTGTTACATTCCGTTTCTTAGTGTATAATGAGTTTCTAAAATTGAATTTTCTTGAGAGTAAAGAATTTTTGTTCTACGCATATTTCTTTCGTGTAAAGTATTGTCGTCTGCTTTGAAATCTTTGGCGCGAAACTTATTACGAGTTTTCAAGCTCTCTTGATATTGACGGCGTAAGGAAATTTTATCGAAGATGGTAAGAAATTGATTTTTCTGATTGTTTGACTTCCTTCGTTTGAAAATATAAAACTAATTACGTGTACAAGGTTTTATGATATAAAGGAGTTTGTCTTAGAGGAAGTATAATGGTTGATAGAGAGAATTTACTAATAATTCACTTTTTAGTTAGCTTTTTAAAGACGTTAATTACATTAAATTGATTTTTAAAAGTAATGATTACCTTTCGTATTTTAAAGTAAGCGCAACATTATGCCTGCAAATAAGTAGTATAAATTAAACAACTTCGTCCACGTAGTATTCGAAGCACGAAGGAGATATTTTGACTTTGTAATTACAATTTAAGAGAATCTGTAAATTTAATGAATCATTGAAGAAACTATTTTTTCCTTTTGTTTACTTAAGAACAAATATTATTTTAATTTGGCTATTAGACTAATAAAGGCAGAATTATAAATAATACAAATTTAGATAATAAATTTATTTAAGTAAATATAAGCTAATTTATTGAAAGGAATAAATGTCGTTAAGACTAGTCAGTAGACCCTATACCAACAATTTTTCATTGAGCCATTTTAGGAGCCTGTTTCTCAGAAATTGTTAAATATAAAAACTTCAAATTTTGGCTGTATAATAATTAGGCGTTTTTATTTAAATAATGGTAAAATGTTTCAAATATATTGTTTACTTTTTTCAAAAAAATTCATCGTAAAAGTATCGCTTTGAAATTTGTGAAAATTGTCATTTTTTTTACGATAACTGCTTCTGAGCAAAATATTTTAAGAAAATCTCCAAGAAAGTAACTCCATTATATATAGTTACATATTATTTATGTGCGGTAAAAATTTCAAGTAGTTTCATTCATTATTTTCTATGAAAAAGGTTCACGCACTTTGAAAACAATCATTTTGAGATAATTGCATTTTAAGTGTAAAAAGGCACTTAATTACAAAAATAATGAATTACAACATGTATTTGCCCTATTTTATTAAACATTAGTATCTTCTTAATTTTTTAAACATAAAATATGAAACAAAAATGCCTTAAATGTTCAGAAAATACGTATACAGTAATTTTCAGTTTTTGTTCAACGAGATTTTTTTAGAATTTTGCATCAATTTTCACAAGTTATGTAACAATCTGTGAAGAATTTTTAACTTCAATGCATTATAAATATCAAATTTGACCTCATAACGTCATAAATATAATGTAAACATGTATCAATATGTAAAAGTCATGATTTGGGAATACGTGATTTTACGACGTTAGAAAAATTTAATTATGGATTTGTATGTTTCCATGCAAACACAATTTCTAAAAGTCTCAAAATTTTCTCTAAACTGTACAAAGAATTTCTAAAAAAGTCAAAAATAAAACTGTTTTTATGTTTTTAAACATGAAATTGGTGTATTTTTATGCATGTAACAAACTTCTCCAAACAACAAAAAGCATTACACATCTGAGTTGTTGTTAGTTACCTATTATTGAAAAACTTTTGAATTATTAAAGCTTAAAAACTTGTCTGAACAATAAATAAACATTAATATTAGCAATTAAGTGAAACATTTAAAATATATTGTTTAGTTTTCTCAAAAACATGTAACATAAAAATATGACTGAATTTTTTTAAAAAGTGACATTTTTTGTCACGATATATGTACTCCAGTCAAATATTTTGGGAAAATCCCCAAAAAACTCACATGAATATATATCTATATATATAAAGGAGAAAAGCGACTCAATCACTCACTGACTGACTCACTGACTAATCACGATATCTCCGGAACTATTAAACCTACAGACGTGAAATTTGGTAGGTAGGTTCCCTTCATGGAGTAGACGTCAGCTAAGAACGGATTTTGCAAAGTTCGAACCCCAAGGGGCGTTATAGATAATTATTTCCATTACTAAACTATTAGATGTACAGTCGTGAAACATGGTACACAGATTTCTTTCATAAAGTAGAGATTCCCTACATAATGATTTTTACAAAAATCGACCTCCAAGGGGCGTTGAGGGCGCTTAAGGGGCGTTATACATAATTATTTCCATTTTTAAACTATTAGACATACAGTCTTGAAATTTGGTAAGCGGATTCCTTTCATAGAGTACAGATCCGGTGCAAAATGGGTTTTGTCAAAATCGACTCCCAAGTGGCGTTATAGGCAATTAACTCCTTTTTTAAGGCTACACGGTACCCTTTTTCAAAAAAAAATTTTGGAGACAGTTACAGTAAAAATAATTGATGTTTTATATTTAGATTATATTATTAAGCTGATTCTGTAAGCAAAAAGTCAGTTTAACCAGCCATTATTTTACAATTTTAAAAAATTAGGAATTTTTGAAGTTTTTTTAAACTTTTATAAAATACTCAATTTTTTTTAAATTTTTTAGTAATTTTAAGTTATTTATGATTCTTAGATTATTACAAAAAATATTTAGTATGGATTTGAAAATCTATTTCCTTGTTGATTTTTAATAATTATTTTTCTAGAAAAACCTGGAAAAAACACGAAAAACTTTAAAATATGAACTTAAGCATTTTTTAGAAAAATAACTAGAGTTCTCAACCCTAAATCCATACTAACTTTTACAGAACATACATTTGGGAGTATATACAAAAAAATTCAAGGCTCTATCTTCAACAGGAAAAAAGCCTTAGGGATTAGAAAACACTTATACCTTCAAAATTAAAAGTCTGAGAAAACTGCATTTAAAGTTTATAAAGTCATAAAACAAAAACTTATAATGCCCGTAAAACTCAAATTTTTTAATATGTTATTTTCCAATGTATGTTCTACATTAAAACACTATTTTTTATTAAATATGACTGAAAATTATATTTTTAATTCAAAGTATATTTTTGCATAATATTGATAGCATTTGTTAAGACGTCAGTTTATTCAGCTTTATCTTAACCTAATATTTCACAAAAGTTTTGAAACACGAAGCATTTATGTACAAAATAATAATGATACTAGCTTAAGCTAAAAAATAGTCAGGTTTGCTCATAAAGTTTAATTTTTTTCTGTTTTAAATTGGGGCAGTTTTGGAAGTTTTAGCTCTTGTCGTACGACTTTAAAATACTAAAATATAATACTACAATATGTTTAGTATAATGTAGTTTGGTACATCAAGGAAATATTCTGTTATATCTGCAGCATTTGAATTCAGAATGCTTGTATTCGGAAGTCTAATTGCAGAATCAGCTGAGGACTGATTTTTAGATACATCATTTTCAGTAGTATTCCATTTCTTCAAAATATTGTTTCTCACAGAAACCCAGAACTCATTTGCCATGGTATTTTCTCTACAGGAAAAATTAATGATAAAGCTTTTAAGTTATATAAATTATTTTTAAAGCAAAAATTGGCCATGAAGTTAATCTTTATGTATTAATTATGAGAACTCAAAAAACTCAAAACATAATCAAGCCGAAATGATTTTAGTAATGAAAATTGGAATTAATAACCATTTCAAACTAAAAGCTCAAAAATATTTTTAATTAATTCAACTTAAATGTGAAAAAATGCTTTAAAAGGAAACCGAAACCAAAACCATAGCTCATAAAACTTCAAATATCTTAAAAACTAATTTGCTAACAGATCGGAAATTTCGTGGCAAGCATCTCAATGATATGGGCCACCAAAATATGGGGAAAAAAATTTTCGGTAAAAATGAAATTTTTAGGGTACTGTGTGGCCTTAAACTATTAGCCGCAAAATCTCAAAATTTAGTGAGCTGATTCCATTCATTGAGTAGAGATCCGCTATAAGATGGGTTTTGTGAAAATCGTTTCCTAAGTGGCGTTGCGGAGGATTAAGGGGCGTTACACATAATTATTTTCATTTTTAAACTATTAGACGTACAGTCTTAAAATTCAGTAAGCGGATTCCTTTCAAAGAGTACAGATCCGGTGCAAAATGGGTTTTGTCAAAATCGACTCCCAAGTGGCGTTGTAGAGTATTAGGTGGCGTTATAGGCAATTAACTCCTTTTTTTAAACTATTAGACGTAAAATTTCAAAATTTAGTAAGAAGATTCCATTCATTAAGTAGAGATCCGCTATAAGATGGGTTTTGTGAAAATCGTTTCCTAAGTGGCGTTGCGGGGCCTTAAGGGGCGTTGAACATAATTATTTGCTTTTTTAAACTATTAGACGTACAGCAGTGCTTCTCAAACTTTCAATACTGGCGCCCCCCTTTTCGATCACAATTTTTATCGCGCCCCCCTTATACATTAATAATGCACTGAATGCAATAATAATGAACTTTGACGCTAAAGCTACAAAAGGCGATCTTAATTATAAACCATACAAATTAGTAACATAAGTATTAAATTTTGTATACTACTTTTAAGCAAAAAATAAATAAAATAATAGGATAATTATTATGTGTGTTATTTTTCCTTTCTCTAATTTTTAAATTGGACTTATTGCAAAATACGGTGGATGCTTAGAAGACAAAATATAGATATCTGCGCTAAATATAGAAAAAGAACTCAGAGGGTCAATTTCTAATCATAAGCATTCCTTATAAAAACTTTGCTTTGCAAGACAAGCCCATGGAAGCCGTTAATACTTATTAAACTTGTTCTTAATTTAGTATTAATTAATTAGTTATAAACTACTATGGAGTACTGATACATTAAAAGTATACCGGCTGAAGTACCCGCTTGCACGAGTTCATTTATAAGAAAATAAAACATTATTGAAATAATCGCTGAATTTTAAGGAGAGTAAAGCCAAGTGCGCTACAATGTTTACAAAAATGTAAAATAATTTTTTTAAATGATTGCTCAAAGTATAATTAGTTTAAAGCGAACTATAATTTTAAGCCTTACAGAATTATCATTTAGAATTGATGTTGAATAATGAACAATAATATAAAATTCAGATGAAGAATAATTGTATTATTTTTAATATTTAAAGCGAAAAGACTTCAACATGTTTTAACCCTGGAGCAGGCGCGCACTCGATACTAATGGTCCAGCGGGGTTATTTAGTCACCCCAATCCTTTTTTATAATTATTTTTATAGTACACCAGTGTTTCTCAAACTTTCAATACTGGCGATTCAATTTTCAATCATAATTTCTGCACTGAAAACAAAAGCACTTCGTATACTATTACCATTTTGAAAATCCTACCTATGTTAAACAGGATTTTCTGCGGTGGCTGCTTTGAAGACAAAATATAGATCTCAGCTAAATAAAGAAAAATAACTTAGTGTCAATATCTGATATTAAACCTTTCTTTGAAAAACTTTGCTCTACAAGACAAGCCCATGGAAGTCACTGATAATTATTAAACTTAGATTAATTTAGTATTAAGAAATTATTTATAAAATACCTTCTTCAGTACTGATACATTAAACGTATACTGGCTGAAACACCGGCTCTTCGCACGAGTTAATTTTTTAAAAAAATATAACATTATTCTTGATATAATAGCTAAACTGTAAGGAGAGTAAAACTGCGTGCACGACATTGTATACAAAAATGTAAAATGATTTTTTTAGATAAATGCTATAATTGTAAATAACTGTTTAAAAGAACTGTAATTTTAAGAATCACAGAATTAGCATTTAAAATTAATGTTAAGTAATGAAAAAGAATATAAAATTCCTATGAAGAATAATTGTGTTACTTTTTAATATTTAAAGCGAGAAGACTTCAAAATGTTTTAACCCGGGAGCAGGCACGCACTCGATACTAAGGCTGATGGTAGTGCGGGAGAACTCAGTCACCCCAATCATTTATTTATAATTATTTTTACTCTACACGATACAAATTGGAATTCCAGTGAATAATTTAATTAAGAGAAAGTATACTTACCGGCTTTCAAAGAATGTTCAATCTTTCTTTGATGATTTGAGAAAAAGTCCAATAAAACTGAACTAAAATGATTGACAAGTGATAGACCTTAATAAAGGACGAAAAGCAAAAATACTTTTCACTAATATTACAGAAATGTTACTTGCTGGCAAAGCTGTCATATTTTGTTCAAGTAATTGTAGTTTTAATGAGCATTCATGATCGAGTGAGTGAATATTAACGTCGCACTGTTCAGCTACACGAGGGCTTTTAGAGACGGACCTCGTAATTTTGAACCATGGTTGATGAGGACGATACTTGAGCTGGCCTCTTAACTATCACACCATTCCAACAAGAGGACGTTTGAGCTCTCTTTACAAATTTAACGTGCACCTCTCCCTTTCACGACGGGTCTTTAGTGGTACTGGGCTCGAACTCGTAACACCTTTGGTGATCAACAAATAACAAGTTGAACTTTTTCTTTCTTGTGTCTTTTTGACAAGTCGAACTGAACCTTGTGGTACACTTATGGCTTCATATTTCAGTTGATGGAGTTCTTTAGGAAGCCATTGAAAATTTTCCTTTCGTTTCATGTTCATCGTGTTTCTCAATCATGAATAATCTGCATCAGTTTCAACTTCCTTCAATACAGATCACAGATGCCACCGCTGCCTGGTTATAAGTGTATTCAGAAAAAATACGGATGCTCTAAAAAAGTATTATGACGTTTCTCACTATGCTTTATATGTTTCAGATTACTCGTAAAAATAAATCTTAGCCAAATAATTCTTCAAAAATCAATCAATTCTTTCCAAATATCGTAAAACTCTTCATTATTTACAATTTCCCTATGCGAAAAACAAATACATAAAAGATGGGATGAAACTAATGTAGAAACCCTACCAGTAAGTTTGAAGGTCAATCAAATAAATGACTAGCAAATTTATTATGCTGCCTGGCTGAAAAGTGAATCATGTCTTCCTTTTCTTTCTACAACTAATATACAGTATTTCAATAATAATTAAAGTGATGAAATGTTTATCTTAGAATTTTCTCAGGGTCTGAGTTTCGTTTTTCTTTTAACGAGTAATATTTTATGTTAAAACAGAAGAACGCCAGATGATAAACATAAATTATATCAGTGTTGTTGTGTATTTCTTTTATTATGGAAAAAGTATTTTGTTTCACTTCTTTCCGGTTATTTTTTTTAAAAAATCATTAAATTTTCGATATGCTCGCGCCCCCCCAGGGGGGCGCACCCCACACTTTGAGAAACACTGACGTACAGTCTTGAAATTTGGTAAGCGGATTCCTTTCATAGAGTACAGATCCGGTGCAAAATGGGTTTGTCAAAATCTACTCCCAAGTGGCGTTGTAGAGAATTAAGTGGCGTTATAGGCAATTAATTCCTTTTAAACTATTAGACGTAAAATCTCGAAATTTAATGAGCTGATTCCATTCATTCAGTAGAGATCCGCTATAAGATGGGTTTTGTGAAAATCGTTTCCTAAGTGGCGTTGCGGGGGCTTAAGGGGCGTTATAGATAATTATTTCCATTTTTAAACTATTAGACGTACAGTCTTAAAATTTGGTAAGCGAATTCCTTTCATGGTGTAGAGATCCGCTACAAAATTGTTTTTGGGGAAATTGGTCCCCAAGGCTCACTGAGGGGGATTAAGGGGCGTATATAATAGATAAATATTTCCACTTTTCAAGTAATAGAACCATCTGCTTGAAAATTAGAAGGTATGTTCCGTTCATGGAATAATTTTCCTTTTACAAAGATTTTTGCGAAAACGGACCCCCAAAGGAGTGGGGTTGCGAGGGATTAAGGCGTGTTATAGAAAAATTCCTGTGTTTGAATTTAACTCATTTACTAGAAATTTGTTGAGCACTTTTCTTTAGTTGAATAGAGTTCTACTAACAATGGATTTTACGGAAATCAACTCCAGGGGGAAGCGGGGAGAGTTATTGGGGCGTATTGATAGACAAAATTCCCGTTTTTGAAGTGCTAAGACTATAATAATAAAATTTGGTTTGCATGCTTCCTTTGTTGAATTGGAATCCGCTAAGAATGCTGTCAACGAGGTATTGATGATAAAAATTCCGTTTTTGCTCTGTTAGATTTAGACTTGAAATTTAGCACGCATGTTTATTTTATGGAGTAGAGATCCACTGAAAGTTGCTTTGGTGGAAATCCACTTGATTATTAGGTTAAGTGAGCGAAAAAATCTTTCTACTTCTATTTTAGATATAAATAGAAATTAGTTATTATAATTTATGTTCTTTTATATATCAAGGGGCGAGAGTGTAACAGCTATAAATATATTTTTCAATACAATCGAATTCTTAATGCTAGATATCAATAATTAATATATATGTAAACAGTATGTATATACAACATCGTGAAATACCCAGTGAAGCGGGTGGGTAACGGCTAGTAGTTTCATATAAGTAACATGAGGGGGGAATTCATTACATGCATACATTATATTCTGAGAGAAAAACATGAATACAGTTTTAAAAACATCATTTTTGAGAAAATTGAATTTTCAGTATAAAGTGCCACTTTATATCACAAAAATAATGAATTACAACATGTATTTGTCCCATTTTATTAAACATTAGCATCTTTGCAATTCATTTTGCATAAAATAGTAAACAAAAAAGTTCTAAATTGCCCAGAACAGCATTTTTCAGTTTTTTTAACGAGAAAGCATCAAAACTCTCTCAAATTCTGTATCAATTTTTAAAGAATCTGTAGCTTTCATGCATTACGGATATAAAATTTGAACAGAAACCATCATAAATATAATGTGAAAATGTATCAATATGGTTTTGGTCAATATGGTGTGAATTTAAGATGGTATTTAAAAATACATGATTATACGTTTCGTAAGTTTTTCTTAGGTTTTCGTAACATTATCATTAGGTTTTGTTGTTGCAGACAGTTTCTAAGTTTTAAACTTCAAAAGTTACTCTAAGCTGGACAAATGATTTCTAAAACAGACGAAATAAAACAGTTTTTATGTTTTTAAACATGAAATTTATGTATTTTTAAGTATGTAACAAGCTTCTCGCAAAGACAACAAACATCACATTTAATGTATCATCTCATACCTTTATCTCAGAAACTATTAAACATAAAGACTTAAGATTTTGACTACATTTATTAATTATACATTATGTTTATTACTGAAGTGAAATTTTTTAAATATATTAATTAGTTTTTTCCAAAAACAAACTTTTAGTTGAGCGAGCAAATGTGATTATTATGAATTTATTGAAAATTGTCATTTTTTGTTATGATATCTGCTTAAAAATATTTCAAAAATGTCCCTTCAGTATACACAATTGCATTTAAGAAACATAGTACATGCATACATTTAATTTACAAATTTTAAAAATTAT
This sequence comes from Trichonephila clavipes, assembly GCA_019973935.1. NCBI lineage: Eukaryota > Metazoa > Arthropoda > Arachnida > Araneae > Nephilidae > Trichonephila > Trichonephila clavipes. The sequence continues at coordinate 1,428,358 of BMAU01018604.1, forward strand.
TTAAAAAACAATTTTTATAAAAAAAAATCTTACCTTGTCAAAGTATAATCCTTTTTCTTTTCCATGACAGATAATCTTCATTATACCTTATGTAGTTATTAAATTAAGATTTATTACGAGTATATTTCTCACCTGGTCACAATCATATATCTTAATTTTGTTTCTTTTAACACTTTACTTAAACACGCGAAGATTTGGTAATAATTAAGAATAACTAATTAAAAATGAATTTTAACTAAGGAAAAGACCTAAATTTCAGTAAAAAATGACTACATTTTAAGTATAACAATTACTAAAACCCACATGAAAATCTGAAATTGCCTCCAAAGGTTTTTAGAAAATCTAACAGTTGCAGTTAAACAATTATTTTAAGTTAATTTGGGTATTAAAAATAAAAATCAATCGAGGCTTTGCAACTTTTCCCAAGTTTTAAAAAGACAATGTTTACATTTCTATCAGCCAAAATGGACGTGGTAAATCAGCTGATTAAAATTTTTAAAAATCATTTTAAAATACTTCTAATTCATATAATGGCTTGTATGGTATATCATTGGAAAGGTCTTGATTTGGAGATTTTAAAAATATCAAAAACTCAAAATCGATTTCTGAAAGGTTTCCACCCGACTGATTGCTCAAAGAAAATTCTTACTGGAACTTAATTGCAAGGGACCGTAACATAGATGTGTCATTATTTTGTTTTAGAAAAAGAAAAGAAGTAATGTGGTGCAAAACATTTTATAAGAACCTTTTCTGTGAAGGAAATATTATTTTATTATATTAATTGTTTATGTTTTGGGATTCTGATGTGTGATTTTTTTTATTAGCGTCGCACTTCAAAACAACTCGAGGGCTGTTGGTGAGGGACCTTGTGATTTTGAACCACTCAAATGACTCTGACAGTACCTGAGCTAGTACATGCTACTTACATGCCAACGTTAGGACTTTGGATTTCGACAGATTTAACGTGCATTAGCTCAAATATAAGGTGGGATTTTAACGGCACCAGGACTCGAACTCATGACATCGCCAGCCACGAGTTCGTAACCATGATCTGTTGGTTATCAAGGCCGCTATTATTATTTGGAATTATTTATTACAATACGGAATGTTTTCAGTATAAAATCTTATTTTAAATTTTTTTTAATCAACTTGAAAATATTTCTGATATTTAATGTTTTACTCGATAATGTAGATAAAAGATATAGGTACTTACGTATCATCGCAACAATCGCTAGCTCTATTAATAACTCGCCAAGTTGGCAACCCGGATTTCCTATGTCGCACTCGCTGAATTGGCAACCAGGTGTTTCGTTTCATATAATGTCGCCAGTAGGTTGTGACACATAAGTACCAAGAGATGTCTCAAATAATTTCTATGGTTTATTTATGGAAGAGACATCTCAAATAATTTCTATGATTCATCTATGGGTACATACATATTATCGCAACCTATTGGCGACATTTTACAAAACGAAGCACCTGTTTGCCAATTCAGCGCGTACCACGCATAGGAAATTTGGGTTGCCAACTGGGCGATTTTTTGTAGAGTAGTCGATTGTTGCGATAATACGTAAGTACCCATCTATGCACCAAAATTTAAAACAATTGAGTTACAAACTACCAATTAGTATATCTATCGGAAAAATATATGACTCCATTAAGTTTAACACTATTCGACAAAATAGAGGCTTCATCGAGTGATCTACTATCAAAGTGCATTTTCATATAGTAATCAACAGCGAATTTTTATTTTTCCCCAGATAAATTTTCTTATCATTTTAATTATTTAAAAAGTAACTTTTGTATTACAGAACAAGTCCAGTGGTTAAGGTCTTAAGTTCATGATCAATTATATTCAAATCGAAAACTTCTGGGTCAAATATAGCACATTCATTCATAGATTCATCGAGTAAAACAATAACAGATGCTGCCCAAGAATCAAATCGCCATTAAAATCTTCATAGTATAAAATTTTGAAAATTATTATTTCCAAATATTATACATATAATATTAAAACTTTTCGTCCACGTACTAAAAATTTTAAATACATACCCATATGAAATATTTACGTCCACATACTAGAAAATTACAAATACATACCCATATGTAAGAAATTATACATGTTGAAAGTAATTGCAACCGAAAAGTTTATGTATTCAATGGATACTTTTTTTTCTTATAATCACTCAACTGATAAAAAAGATCTCCAGATGAATAATAATATTTCGAAAACATACAAAAATCAAATACATATTAAGTTCAACTAACGTTCATTATACACTGCAACTCTTTCTTTCTTCGACTGATAAAATATAATTAGAATAATTACAAAAGACGCCAACTTTAGCAACATAACTTTAAGGACAAACGATTATGTATCAGCAAAAAATATACAGTGGGCCACAAAAGTGTTCGTACACTTGCAATTTCCAATAAAATTTAATGTTTCCGAGTAATAAAATTTAATATGTTGTAATTGTAATTTTTTATGATACCTGCAAATTGTTCTTCATGGAATGACATAATTAGTTTTTAAAAAATAGTATAACTATTTTTTAAAAAAATTAATAATCAAAAAGCTACTAAAAATTTACGCCACAAAAGTATTCGTTCACTTAACAAAAATCTCAACTTTGCTTCAAATATTGTATTTCTTTCTTAATTTAGTACTTAGTAGGATATCTTTTAGTGTCCACAACTACTTTTAAGCGTCTTGGTATAGATTTAATAAGTTTTTTGTAATTTCTGAGTCGATTTTACTCCATTCTTCTGTGATTATTGTTTTTATTTCACATTTTGCATTTATTTGTCACGTTTTCTTTTTTTTACATCAGAATCTCACCAAATATGTTCTACTGGGCTAAATAAAGTGATCGAGGAGTTGTTTCCATAATTTGGGGACAGTTATGGAGACACTAGTGGCATACAATAAAAGCAGTGCACTTGGTTTCATTACCTTGTTAAAAAATTAAGTAGTCTCCAACATCCAAATTTCGGGCGGATAATTTAAAATTTCTCTTTAAAATAATTAAATAGAGCTCATGATTCATAATACCATTAAAAAATACTAAATTGCCTAATTCTGAGGCCCATTTACACCCTCACGCCAGAACACCTTCACTTAAATGCTGAAACATGGAGGTGGAGGAGTTTTTGTTGCACATAAATTCATGGGATTAAAATCCTTATTTTTTCATTTACAAGCTATTATAGACCCATCGGAACCGAAATTGTTGAATTGTCTGCCATCCCAATCAATTTGCTGTCAATTTTGAATTTTCTGAAACTTAATTCCAAGAATCTAGTTGGGGATCAATAAAACATGGAGGTAGAAGTGTTCTTGCGTGAGAGTGTAAATCGGCCACAGAATTAGGTAATTTGGTACTTTTTGTTGATATTGTGAATCATGCGTTCTATTTAAATATTTTAAAGATAAATTTTAAATTATCCACTCAAAATTTGGATATTGGAAACAACTTCGTTTTTTAACAGGATAAAGACGTCAAGCGCACTGCTCTCAATGTACGCCACTGGTGTCTCTATAACTGACCTCAAATTATGAAAACACCTCAATCACTTTATTTAGCCCAGTAGAACATATTTGGAGATTTTGAAGTAAAAAAAAGAAAACATGACAAATAAACACAAAATGTGAAGTAAAAACAATAATCACAGAAGAATGAAGGAAAATCGATGCGGAAATTACAAAAAACTGATTAAATCTATACCAAAATTCTTAAAAGTTGTTGTGTCCACTAAAAGATATCCTACTAAGTACTAAATTAAGAAAGAAATACAACATTTAAAGCTTAGTTGAGATTTTTGTTAAATGTACGAAGACTTTTGTGGTGTAAATTTTTAGTAGCTTTTTGATTAATTTTTTTAAAAAAATAGTTATACTATTTTTAAAATTTGTTTAAGTCATTCCATTAAGAACAAGATGCAGATATTTTTAAAAAATTACAATTACAACATATTAAATTTTATTATTCGAAAACATTAAGTTTTATAAGAAACTGCAAGTGTACGAACACTTTTGTGGCCCACTATAAGTAAGCAGATGAATTAGAATTACATGCATTATTGAACTATATATAAATCAGACGATAATATTACATGGAAGAAAATTTTCATAACCTAAATAATATTTACAACTACTGTATACTTTAAATAGTCTATTAAAAATTAGTTCGAATTATAAATAAAGGAAATTTAAATAAAATTAAATATTTTACAGTATAAAAATGTGTATTCACACATTTGTGGTGTATTTAAAAATGTTTCAAAGTCAGTTATATTAAATTTATTATAAGAACAATGTCTTTCCTATTTCAATTTTCAAGCATCGCATAGCTTAACCAATAACAAATTTTGGGAAACGTAATTTTAAATTATTTATATACTTGCAAAGCATTGTTTTTAGTTTATTTCTTCTGCATTACACCATTATTCAAAAGTAAAAAAGAATTTTTAAAAAAATCAACTGTCAATAATAAAATTCTGGAACAGAGCCAGAAGTTTGTACAATCGAGTTATTTAGTTTGCACGTTTTTTGAAATCTTAATTTTTCGATACAGATTTACTGGAAATATTCTACTGCGTGACCGCATTACATAATATTCAAGCATCACGCTCAGTGTATGTGTGTGCCAGAAAAGATTTCAATCTAAGCGAATATTGATATACTCGAAAGAGACTCCAAAAAGAGATCGAAAGACTGTCTACATTGCATACGGAAAAATAAAAATTCTGTTGCTGAAGCTAATGTAAGAAATTGATCTAGAACTCTTTAATCACAGCGGGATTTATTTATGAAGCTCTTTAAATGCATCGAAGGTATAATTAATTCCGTCGATGAAATATTTGACTCAAATAAACACATATCTACAACAGCATTGAAATAATCATTTTAAATTCAACTATTTAAAGTACCCATTGTACAACTTATACATATCATACCTTCGACCAAATAAAAAAAAACATGCATCGCCAATTTAAGACACGTCGTAATGCTGTCATTGTTATTATTGTTTTGAAACATGGCAGGAACAGTTTTTTTCTGGTATTGGCTGCGTTTCGGGGCATTTGGCGACATCTTTTAGTTTGAAGAAATTGGTCAACGGCATAATACTTAAGCACCACCATTTGCTCATGCGAAATTTTTAATAGAAATCTAGAGCTAGCAAACATAATATTTTAAAATAGTAATTAAAATAACGATTTCCAAATTCCTCCGGGAAGTCAAAAGTAAAAACAGGTGACGACGTCATATGACGTAATATATGTGAACTACGTACAACGAAATGGTAATATTCTTTCACAAAAGGAAAAAAATACTTAAAAGCCCAAAAGTTGCTTTCTGATTCCTCATTAATATAATTAACTAACTGATATTTTGTTCTTTTGTTTACTCTAGAAAAGTGCTTCCCGACCTTTTTATCGCCGCGGACCAATTAGCATTTGATAATTGTACCTCAGATCACTGAGGGGGAAGCATTGATTGTTTATATTTTAGATTGTTTTGATTTAATAATTTTAATTTAATTGTATTACAATATACTCTAAATAAAATATTATATATGTTATAAAATAATTTATAAAATATATTATTATTATTATTATTAAATTAATTATTATAATTTTATTATATTAAATTAATAATTAATATAATAAAAAATATGTCTTTTTTATATATTAATTTAATTATTTTATAATTTAAAAAATATTTAATAAGTCCTTTTTAAATAAATCTATTTTTTTCAAAAAGTTTATTTAAATAATTTTAATAAATTTATTTAAATAATTTCTATAATAAATGAATAATAATTTCAATAAAAAATCATAATTTTAATAATAAACAATTTTAATAATAAATTATTAATTTTAATAAAAAAATTAATAATTTTAATAAAAAATTAATAATAATTTTAATAATAAATTAATAATATTTCTTATTAATACTAATGCTTAATAATAATTAATTAATTATAATAAATAGTAAGTAATTAGTTAATTTTATTAAATAGTAATTAATTTGCTAATTTTAATTATTAATAATTTTCATTAATAATTATTTTAAATATTTTTATTTAATTATTTTTAATTAATAATAATTTTAAACATTTTTAATTATTAATAATTTTAAACATTTTTGATTATTAATAATTTTAAATATTTTTAATTACTAATAATTTTAAATAATTTTACTAACAAATAATTTAAGTTATATACACTGCTCAAAATAATTAAAGGATATTGCGGTTTTAGGTGGATCTTGTGGCTGGGAAACTTTTTAGCTGATTGATACATGGTCGACAGACGTAGTAGGTTATATGAGAATAAATTACACATGTGTTTGAAAAACATGGCAGAAAAAAATGCATTCTATTGCGCATTTGTGTACAAAAGGAAAAAAACACAGTTTGTGCATTTGAGAAAAAAATAATAAGAAAATGTGTTTTCTTCAAAGGAAATCATTTTCAGTAGGGGGTATGGTTTCCACACACGGCCAGCAACGTTGAGTACCTTTGAGGCATGGAGTCAATGAGGCTATTAATCACGAGTTGGGGTATTCTGTCCCACTCTTCCAGAAGAGCTCTTTCCAGTTCTTGGAGAGTTTGTGGGGGTGGTTGGTGGCCAGCAACTCGTCATCCCAGAGCGTCCTAAACGTGCTCTATTGGATTCATGTCTGGAGAACACGCTGGCCATTCCATTCGTACGATTCCTTCCTCGAAAAGGAAATCCTCCACCAGGTTAGCACGACGTGGCTGCAGTTATCGTCCATTAAAATGAAGTCATCTCCGATTACTGCAGCGTAAGGGACTACAATAGGTCTGAGGATCTCATCCCTATACCGGCGAGCAGTCAGAGGTCCATCTCGAATGATGTGGAGGTCTGTGCGCCCGTCAATGGAGATGCCACAATACACCAACACTCCCCCACCGCCAAATCTGACACTTTCGTGCACGAACGCAGGATTATTCCTACTGCCACGGTCCCTCCAGATGAAAATACGTCTATTATCAGGATGAGCAGAAAAAGGGGCTCGTCAGAAAAAAGAACATTGCCCCATTCATTTCTCCTCCGGTTCACATGCTCTGTTGCCCACTCCCTGCGGTCGCGACGATGCCTTGATGTTAATCTAACAGATACCATCGGTCGGCGAGCATACAGACCTACACCATGGAGCCGGTTTCGGACAGTCTGAGTTGAAACCGTGGTGCCAGTAGCCGTGCGAAGGTGTTGTTGGGGAAGAGTAGCGTTCATATTTGGGTGCCTCCGAGCCGTTAACACTAAATAACGATCTTCATTGGGCGTTGTTGCCCGTCTACGACCTTGTCCTGGTCTTCGGTCTGCACTTCCAGTCTCCAAAAGACGGTTCAAGATCCTGGAAATCACACTTTGTGATACTCCAATGGCTTGCGCTACTTCGGCTTGAGTTCGGCCCCCTTCTAACCTACCAACAACTCTCCAAGCTTCTGAATCGGTTAAATGACTTCGCTGAGACATCGTACTCATCGAAACAAAGCAGTCACTGAATGCCGATCATCCTTGTCTTCATTTCAGTTAAAAGTCAAATTTCATTCGCTGCCGCTGAAGCGACGTTTTTGACGTCGAACTCAAAATTAAGCATACTCCACAGTTTGAAAATCAGAAAAATTTGCATTTGTGATTCTCTTCTTCCATTTTCGACAAAAAAAAAAAAATTCGCTTATGTTTTTATTTTATTTAAAACTTGCAATATCCTTTAATTGTTTTGAGCAGTGTATTTTAAAAAAAAATTTACTTTATAAAATACAAAATAATTACAAAAAATATCATTTAATAAACCTTTTATAAATAAATTTATTTAATTAAAAAAGATAATTAAATGAATTGAAGAAAAAAAGTTGATCGCGTGGAATCGAACCCTCACCTCGCGCATAGTAAGCAGACAATTTACCAATCAAGCAACGAACTCGTTGCGGAAAATTAAAATTTAATCGTATAAAAGCTAAGCATGAATTTCGAAGGCTGATTTCTCCAAATTGACTGGCCATTCGGCGGAATTACATTGAGGGGTGAACACCCTAAAGGAGTACTACTATTACACCCAGTCTCGATCCCAAATGAATTTCTTTAGTCATGCCCTCCCCTTGTAAGAATAAAAAAATCTGAAAATGTGGATTTTCGCCACTACTTTCAAAAATTCATCAACAATCGGCTAACATGTTTACATGCTCCCTCAAAACAACCCCCCTTCAGTCTTCTTTTTAGAAATATAAAATAAAAAAATGTGGATCTCTTAGATGGTGCAAGAATCGTAATCCTTCGACGTATTGTTCGAGTTTCCCTCATTTTGACGTGGTGTGAAAGTTTGGAGAGTGGGGTTCCAGAGCTCAGGTGTCGTTCCTCGTCACTTGCCCGAAGTTTAAAATTACGAGTTCTGTCACTAATAGTCCAACCAGGGAACAGAGGAAAGGAGGGGGAGGGAAGAATTTAAGGTAACCTATCACATGTAAGTAGCTAAGTAAGAAAATAATTTATTGTGGACAGTGCGATTATTAATAATAGTGTTAACCCAAGGTGATTGAGCATTCCGATTGGTATTAACAAGATGGTGATCGGCAGTGAAGGGGCAGGGTAATACGTAATGGTCGGCGTCCCCGGGCGACATTGCACATATGCAATTGGGAGTGAGAGAGTGAATATTAACGTCGCACTGTTCAGCTACACGACGGCTTTTGGAAACAGACCTCGTAATTTTGAACCATGGTCAAGTGACGAGGACGACATCCAGTTACACTAGTAGCCCGGTGATCAAGAGTACGGATTTGTGGCTTGCGTGTCATAAGTTAGAGCCTAAGTACCGCTAAAGACCCGCCATGCAGAGGGGACCAATGCACGTTAAATATGTCGAGGCTCAAACGTCCTCCCATTGGTGTAAGGAGAGGGGGTGCCAGCGCAGGCATCGTCCTCGTCGCTTGACGCTTAAAATCGCGAGGTCCGTCGCTATTAGCCCTCATGCAGTCTTATAGTGTGATGTAAATCAAACTCTCTTACTTTCCTAGTTTCACTAAATTTCTTCTCAATACAGCAGCAACTTAGTATCGTTTCTTAGTCGAGTCGCGGGATCGAGTCCTGATGCCGCTAAAGACCCACCGCATTGCATCAGTCCGTCTACACGGCCGCCATGCAAACGGACTGATGCACATGAAATTTATCGTGGCTCAAAATCCTGATTTCGATGCGGTGTGGAAGTTAGAAGAGTAAGGAGCGGGCTGAAGCATCATCCTCGTTACTAGATTGGGATTCAAAATTACTAGATCTGTCACCAACAGCCCTCGTGTTTTTTAACACCCTTTTATAAGCTTCACTTGTATATAATGGAATTTTTGAACTCAATTTTTACCCATTTTAAAAGGACAGATTAATTCGAAATTTTGCTCACTCGTCCAGGACCGATGACAATACAAAAATTTAATAATTTTGTTCCATTGTCTTGATTAGGATCATCAGGAGTGACGATTTTCCATTTTCAGATCCCATCCCGCATTTGGCGACTAATTTTAGATCCCATTTCCAAATTTGGTGATTGATTCCACATTTGGCGATTAATAGATTAAGTTACACAACTTAGTTTGATTAAAACCCTTAACTTCCCACTGTTGCATTTCTGCAACATATAATTTATTTTAATTTAACAGACTCAATATTTTTTTAATTACCTACAAATCACTTATCTGAGAAAAAAAAAGATAACTGCAACGAAATACATGCTAATTTTGTCACTAGATGGAAGTACATTTTTTCCAGAAATCACAACAATTATAAAAATCTCTGATGCCGCAAGAACTGTGTTTTTGCTATAAAAAGAATTCATTATATTTTATGCTTCCTCTTGTTTATTGACAAAATAAATTACCAGGTAAGAAATTTAAATTGTTTTATGATGAATAATTAAATCCTCATATAAAATTTATTTGTAATTTACAGCACTACTGCGCAATGTTGCACTTCTGCAACAAACAAAAAAATGACTGAAATTCAATTTAAAAAAGCTTAATTATATATATATATATATATTTCCCCTTTTGTTATTACTTGAGAACTAGCTAATATAATTTTTTCATAGAAATTTAAAAAATTGGGAAGTTAAGGATTAACACACACTGTAAAAGCGTGTTTTTTAAAAAAATTTTGAACTATAATTTAAAGTCAAGTTAATAAACGCTCACTCACTCATCATCTCTTCTGTTTAAGATATATATATATATATATATATATATATATATATATATATATATATATATATATATATATATATATATAGGCTCCAAAAGAATTTATTTGAGCTTGATCATTTTAGATGCACATAACCTTTGTTATTTTTTTAAATTCGAGCGATACCCATAATATTGTTCCTCTAAATCCATAGAAAATAGAGAATAGATTAAAAGAAAATCATTAAATGTAATACATTTCCGGAATTTATAAAAGGACTATAACGGAGTATACGGTATATTTGAACGAACAAATTAAAAGGATTTATTTCCATGCAAGTTAAAAGGTCAATGAACTCTCTATTTATAGATTTAATCCACTAGTTCCTATTAAACGCGGTGTTTTTGATGAAGATAAATTTAATTGTTGTGGTTCATTACCATTCGATTCATATTTGAATGATAAAATTCTTTTGAATTCCTCCTTTTAAGCTATTATAATTTAGAAGAAAGAATTTTTTTAATCTTTTTTTTTATACACATATTAATAGAAATAAAACCTCGACAACGATTCATTAAGAACATAAAGAGAAAAAGGAAAGGTAAAATATTTTTAAAAAATCAAATTGTCTAGCATTCATTTTAAATATTTATTCAGTATGAAAAAAATAAAGTATACTAATCTTTTCTCTTTAAAGTCTATTCTTTTGACTAAATGTTTTTCCCCCATCTATCTTTCGTTCAATAGATTTTATTCAGACTTGGAATATATGTTGTGAAATAAAGTTAGTCTTAAAGCGTGTGTAATAGTTAAAATCCCAGAAGATATTATGTGTGTGCATTTTTGATATTTAATAAAAAGGACAGGTTAACAAGCAAAAATTTTTAAAAAAGGTAAACTAAAAGGAATTTACTTTTTAAAGATTAGGATTTAAACATACGAATATATTTATGGAAATATGAATAGGAAAAGAAAAATGAGAGCTGTTTTCGTGATGTTAAACTTATAGTGAAAAAAATGCACATAAAAAATTTGTTAGAACTAACAAGATACAATAGATTTTCTTTTAATTTTCCCTATATGTGTAGAAAATTTAGTACACCGCTTATTCAGTATAGTGGTTAGTGACACTGACTGCTGTGCCGTAGGGTTTGGGTTCGAATCCCGACGAAGGCATGGATGTTTGAAAATGAATTGTACCTGCGCGGCATGGAGGTACTCTAAATAGCCGTCGAGCAAATCTCTCGTGAGATTGGTGGAAGGGGAAGAGAGATGGGAGGCCCTGTGACATCGTCGATTGTTGTGAATCCCCATCATTCGATTCACGATAAGTTTTATAGCTTCGCCAGCTGTTAAATGACAAGTGCGACGTCTTCGATTGTTGTGAACTCACACCCATCGATTCTCACTAAATTTTATGGCTTCAACCAGCTGTTAAATGACCAGTGCACGGGGCCATTGTTTATTGTTTGAACTCGGGAAAGAGCGCCGATACCCAGACTGGCCGTCATAATGGTGAAAAGAGAACCGGCGCCCATTGACAATAGGCGAAGCCTGTATTAAAAGAATCCTGTCGTCTCGGCTTGCGTCGAGAGAATGGGATAATAGAAACAGGTGGTGTGATGGACAAGTGTGTCCAGAAGTTGGACAAGGAATTATGGCGCCTTGGTCAAAACGGCCTGGGTGTGTATTTGGGTGTAACGGACAAATAGGACTAGGGGACCGAGAGAGATTTTGGTGGCCTGCCAATGAGAAGGGACGAGTTTCGTGTTGTGGACCCGCCCCTGGTGTTTAAAAAGAGGTTTTTTTTTCAGGATACGAGGAAGAGGAGAAAAAGCCCTGCCCGGGATCGAGAGAACTTGAGGAGAGCGCTAAAGAAAGGGACTTGGTTCGAGATTGGAGTGAAAAGGAAGGAAAGACGATGAACGCCGGTGGCGTTGAAGAATAGGAGAGATATAGACTGAATGCACCGGAGCTTGGCGTATGAACTGTAATCTATTGCTTCAGTAACAAATTGTTTAGCAAATAAACAATCCTTTTATTTTTAAATTAGGCTGTGACAATTTATTGATGGTTAGCTACTCACGACATTACAGCGCCTATAACCATCTCCAGGATGTTATTCCTCAAAATTGGGATTGAACAGAGCCAAATCGCACTGTTACCTGTTTGGTGCTCAAAGTTACGGATAACGATGGGTGCACATCTAGCCCTTTGCCACGAAGAATTTCGTAGGCTTCGATCTGACGCCGTCAAACATGTTACATGAAGAACAACTGCAATGAAATAACCTATTAAACTGAAAATCAACACACGTAATATAAATAACATTGACTGAATAAAAACAATTTTATAAAATGCAAGCACAAAGCCAACGTCAGTACCACAAAACATCTTTTTGCAATAGAATAAATTTATTTATTTAAGAAATAAATACATTTAAAAGCGGAAAACACGCCATGACAGGGCTATACGAGAGGTATTGTAAAATTTTAATTATTCCTAAAAATAATTGAGATTAAAATTACTTTTCATGTGTAACTTCTTAACACTTAGGGCAGTGATTCTCAAAGTTGCAATATTCGCGACCCAATATTCAATCATAATTTTCATCGCCCCCCCTTCATACAATAACAATGTACTGAGTTCAATAATACTATACTTTGACGCTAAAAGTACGATACGACTTTAACCTCTTAACCCCCCCCGCGTGTATATAAACGTCTTGCTAAGCCAAAGCGTTTATTTCCACAGACGTATATATACGTCTTTCTGAAGTACGTTCTTTTCTGTGCACTGCCATCCGTAAAATTATTCCGAAAACTTTGGAATGCAATAAAAGGACTTCGACAATGTTTTTTGCGAAGGATTTACTTATTTTATATTATTTTTGCTTCTTTATTCCTCCCCCCTCCTTCAATGCATCACATACACGTGCCTACGTAGAAAACGGTTGGCATTTGGAAGCGAATCGTGAGACTTTTGATCGGCAGTTTCGGTTTAATTATAAACTGTACAAAAATTATCAAGATAAGTGACAAGCCCATGGGGTCACTGGTATTTAATAAACTTGTTTTTAGCTTAGTATTGTTAAATTAATTATAAAATACATTGTGTAGCACTGATATATTTATAAGTATTTATAAGTGTAATATATCAGTATTAATGTGTATTTTATTTATTATGTCAGAATGTATTTTGTTTATTTACTTTCAGTAAATTAATATTTTTTTAAATAATCTTTTGTTCTCGACTTTTCAATATGGTCGCCCCCCCCACAGTTTGAGAAACGCGGACTTAAGGCTTCTTTACACAGTCATTATCCAAAGTTATTGATTTCTCCCAGCGATTTTGGCCTTTCAAAGGCTCTCATTGTAAAACTCAGTAGATATAGAGCATTAAAGTATGTGACTACCTTCGGAGTACTTTTTTTAAAATATATAAATTTTCAACTAAATAAACACTTTTTTATTTGAAATGGGGCATGAAACTAGGAATTCAAGTACAATTTCCACAAAATTAAAAATAATTTTGGATATATTGGGAATTTTGAGTGAAATTTTAGTGAAAAATTGCCGTTACGGTAAGGCTTGTATTGAGAATTCTAATTAATATATTTGAATAATATTTATACAGTACATAAATAACATCCCTATCTATACTTGGAACTATATAAGATTTGTAATACTTTTGAAAGTTTTAAAAATATGTCATTTTTTTTTATGCAAGAACTCAATTTTTTACAAGAAACTCATGTTATTTTCTCACAGAAAGTGCAATAAAATACATAAATATATACACAGAGATTAGATAATAGTATAGACTGAAGATAAAACTAAATAAAACATTTTCTGAAAATTTCTTTTCAATATCTTAAAAAGAAACCTTTAGTGAACTTTACCGTGAAGCAAGAAATTGAAAAACAGTTTCTCAGAAAATGCATTTAAAGATTTTAATACAGAATAAAAAATTTTCCACTAATTGTATATTTTTTAAACTCTCCATATTTATAGGTCAAGATCTTTTAGCTTCATGTTTAACTAATTTGGACTTTTTTCAACCTTTTGATGTTTTCTGGAGAGTTTTATAGACTATAACAATTAACGTTTTTAGTGAAATTTTGATGAAGAATTGCAGTTTCACAAAACTCTAATAAATGTATTCAAATAATATTTATACAGTACGTGTATACCATCTTTATATGTGTTAGAATTTAAAAGATTTGTAATATTTTTGAAAGTTTTCTAAATATACCAAATTTTATGCAAGAACACGATTTTTTAAAAAATTTAATGATTTTTTTTCATAAAAAAAGCAATAAAGTACGTAAATATATGCACAGATTGAACTAAATAAATATTGATTCGTAACACAGATAGAACTAAATAAAACATGTTTTGAAAATTTCAATTCAATATCTTAAAACTATTTTGTCTAGGGATATACTTCTGGTTTTGTAAACTCCATTTCCGGTTTACTAATTATGCTATAACTTTGCTTCTAGATATCGTAGAAACAAAAATAGAGTGTTTTTGGAATCTTAAATGTATGGGCTATAAAATAAAAGCATAAAAAATTTCGATTATTTTCACCAAAACAGCGAATTTTGGGTAGTCACATACCTTAAAAGCATTATTCCATTTCTTCATTGATATCATTTGTGATGTCAAATCTCGGACCCGAAAGGATTTTTGGAAGCTCTGGGAATAAGAAAAAATTACTTGGGGTGAGATCGGGAGAATAAGGCAGATGTGGATTTTCTGCTTTGACACACCAACAATTTAAGTTGAAAAGAAAATACTTTAAGTTTTCTTATGATCAACATCAGCTTCGCAATTTGCTTGAAAAATAGTGTTATTTCAAATGATTTTAAGTAATTTTTTACAGATTTTTATTTGAATATGAATATAATCGAAGATATAGTGTATCAATCCAAGGTTTAAAATAATGCTTAATTTCTGACGAGATAAATTCAGTCCATCAAAACCTTTGTAAAAATTTATGTTAAAAAGTATCAGTTTCTAAAAACAAATCGTAATATTTCACCAAATAATTATCCAATTATGAAAAGGCAGGAATTAAATGTTAGGTCCTGTACTCCTTCTACCAATTTTAAGAAGCCCCTTTCGAAAAATGTGTGGTTTAATTACCAGTAATTTTCCAAGTAAATAAACCGTATCCTATTTAAACACTCAGATTGAAAGAACTCAGAAGTTTCTGCGCATCAAATATAATGGAACATATAAAGCACTATAGGATATAGTGAAAAAATTATAATTAGGATGACTATATTTTCAACAGCCGCTCTAGTCATCTAAACGAGGCTAAAATATGCGATTTCTGATGCGAGAGCTGATTTAAGTTGACTAAGAATGATAGAAACATGTGTGCTTATACGAAGTACATTTTTCGATACAGAAAAAATAGTTTTTTATGTAATGTTTTTAATTTTAACGTATAGGTAAGGAACACAACCGAAATGAATTTATATTAAGATCATGTTTATATATATATAAATATGTTATTATGTTCCATGGTTATTATGTTTAAAACGCCCCTTATCTCCTTATGTATCCTAAACAAAATAAACAAATAAATACAAATATAACAAATAAAGCTTAATGCTTTCATGAAATAATCAGCAAAATATAAATTTTAAATGATACACACACGACTTATTGCTTTTCTTCTAGAAAAAAATTATTTTGAAATTTAAGAGGCAAAATGAGAAATTCCGAAATTTTTAGCTATTAAGTCACTTTTGAACGATGTCAGAGGTTCTAGCAATGTGTGTTAACATACAAGACCAACATAGACCAGATTATTTAAGCAGTGCGTCTAAAAAAAAAGAGGAAAAACAACTGTTAATCAGCACCACGAAGTTAACAGATTCCAAACAAGATGGAATGAAAAAGAACGCCTGAGTTAAAGCGCCAAGCTAGCGAAGAAGGGAGTAAAACATTTTGGAACGATGCCATTCTCCTGTTATGTAACTTTACGTAATATTGAGCATGGAATGACCTCGAAGTGTTTTATTTCCCAATGTTTATCTTCTTATTTTTGTAATCAATTGCACATTCCGCCCTATTAAAGAAAATTCTAAATACGAATGCTAAATGTCCCTGAACGTCTGCGTTATGAGTTACGCGAATGTTGAAGCACACAATCGGAATACTCTTCAATATCAGCTCTAATAAAAAAATAGCGGATGTTCTTTTTATACCATTGTTCTTTTTATTTTAGTTCTTTAAAACGTTCTTATTCCGTTCATTCAAGAAAGGGCCGGTTTTCCTTCGATTCGAATTCGTCTGTTTTGGTTCAAGAAATCATTAGATTCATCATTGAGCTTAAGCAAAAAGAAACCTTTTTCTGTTTAGGTACTTCATAAAGAAAAATATTTTCAGATATTTGAAGTTACAGTGAAAATCGTTTAACACGAAACCGAGGAGACTGAAATATTTATTCGTGTTAAAAAGATATTTAAAAAAAAAGAAAACCACACATTTTTTTTAAAAAAAGGAAAATCACATATTTAAAAAAGTCTTTAAATAGATTAGTTGTTGTTGTTACTAATGCCACCTGTCTGACGATGTCAGATAGAGGCCCTCGAAATTCATCGCGGCAAAGGGCTGAATGTACGTCAGTCGTTAGCCATAGAATTAAGCAACATTCAGGTGACAGTACGTTTTGGCTCGGTTCCAACCCAATTTTGAGGGAGAAGACCCTAGGGGTGTGGTCAGGGGCCTCCCACCTCTCTTCCCCTTCCACCAACCTCACGAGAGGACTTGCGGCTCGACGGTTATTTAGAGTACCCCCATGCCACAAAGGCACTCTGCATTTGCCAACATCCATGCAATTTCCGGTATTTGAACCCAGGCCCTACTGCACAGCGTCAATAACCACTATAACGGATGGGCGACTATTTTCCTTACATGGATGTATATTTTTGCATTTATTTAATAAAAACCCGTGAAACAAAAACATTCACCGGAACTTATTTAGAGTTTATTTTGTTTACATGGATATGTTTTTCTGCAGATATTTAATAAAAATCAATGAAAGAAAAACATTCACAAAAAAAAAATGAAATTCAATACAAAATTTTCAAGTTTTTTGAAAAACAAAGCATTTATTGAGTTTTTGGAAATAATTTGATAATTTTCTTTCCGTTGAGTTCTTTAGCATCAAGTTGCCAATAAATTTTTTGATGTCGTCCATTTCGTTATTCTTTTCACCATTGTAATGTAATTCTAAATAACTGCGCATAATTTTCATGATGTTCCTCATTTCAAATGGCGTGGAAACAGAAACTCCATTATTCATTATGTATATACATAATATGCATATACATATGACCAGTAGCGCACACAGGAATATTTCAAGGGGAGGGGTAGGTCCGGGGTCGAAAGTTCACCATTTTTGTATCATGCTCCTTTTGATTTTGTCGATTTTCGGGAACAAAACACAGTAAAAAACTAATTATTGAATAAATAATTAGCATTAATTAATAAAATTAATCATTAATAAGAAATACTTAATTAAATTTTACGTACTTTATACTTAGAATTATAATCAGTCGGAAAAAAATCAAGGGCTTTGGGAGGGTCCAGACCCCTAGGACCCCCCCTTGGTGCGCCACTGCATATGACAGAATCACAATATTAAGTGACAAAATTGAAGGCAGTTTTCCTTGCAAATTTCCATTTTCCTTCCTATATAGGGTGTTGGATTATTTTTTGTTTGTTTGTTACTATTTATTCATTAATTCAACTTAGTTATTTTAATAAAATGTGAAAAAGAAATCACATTCTCAAAAATTAGGCCATCCCATGTGGGAATCGAACCCACGACCTTTGGATTAGTAGTCCAACGCGCTATCCATTGCGCTACAGGAACACAACGAACGATTTTCCTTTCCATATATGCTGTTGTGCTATTATTTTTGTTTGTTATTATTTATTCATCTTTTAATTTAATTAACGAACTAATGTTTGAAAAAATTGTATTAACATCAAGTGTCGTCCTCAACAAGTTTAAAAAAAAACTGTTTGAACTAGAATGGATGAATTGAAAGTACATATATATTTTATTTACGATTGAAAATTTGTACTAGATATATGCATATACATATAATATATATATAGAGAGAGTGAATTAATAGTAGAAATTGAAAAAATGCATGAAAACCATAGTAGAGTTTGTAGGAACCGTTGTATTATTTCGTGTTAACCGATATTTCGTCCAAAGAGTTTTCGCGTTAACCGTATTTTACTGCAATTGATATGGCTAGTTGATGGTTTTTGTATTTTTTAATACAAAAATAAAGACTTTACACAGTTAAATATTTTTAAACTGAAGTTTTAAATATATTTCTTGTTTAATCCAAAAAATTAAAATAACTACGGAAATGAAAAGCAATCTGTTTATGTGAATACAGTATGAACTATCAACAAACTAGGAATATATCTGAACTCTTTTTTTCCACTCCCCGAATTTCCATACACTGCATATTGGAGGACTTCCGTGCCCAAAGCTCCAATATTCCAAAAAATGCCCTTTGATGGAATGGGAATATGTGTCAGTGTGTGACTTGATATATAAATAACCGACCATGAAACCCTGAACTTAGCTTCTCGATGGATTTCATTTAAAGCTGAGACTTAAAATCCTGCTTGTCTCCATACTTTACTAAATAAACATACAATTTCTTCTCAAATGAGTAAGTTGAAAATTTATTTTTAAATAACGCTCTTGTTTTCCAAATGGCCTTCTTTTTCACAACAGTGAAATTTGAAAACACACTTGAAATATATAACTTAGAATTGGGTTTATTCATATTTTACGACAACAGAGGGGAGAAATTTTAAGAAAAAAACGCCAATAATTATTTCAATTGGTGGTAACTCTGAAAATAATGTGAATTTTTCAAAAATTCTAGTTGAGACTCTGTAGAAAGGTCTGAGCTATATACAGGCAAAATATTATTATAATAGAAGCATTTTTCACAAAAGGAGAAAAGTTGGAAAAAGGATTATTCTAAGTTAGTTTTTTGCCAAAATATTATATTTAAATAATTTTTTTTTGTCAAAAAGTCCTTAAAACAATTTTATGCATGTATTCTAATCTGAGAGACATTAAATATCACGAAAATTATCCATTTATGCACTTTTTTAAAATCACGGTTCCGAACGTAGTCGGATACCTTAAACGATTGTTTTTTGAGTTTTATAGAATTTCAACATCAAATATGATTTACAAATAACTAATTACATTTTCTGTAAAGCTCCACAGTTTAATAAAAAATAAACTTCATAATTTAGTTCAAAAAATTAATAAAAGAATATGTTTGCCCCTATATTTGTAATGCATAGGTTGTACCGAAAGTCCATACTATCAAATTATCGAACTCTGTAATGAGAAGAAAAGAAAAAAAAAACTCGTACGCATGAAACAACCCTTGTTCTAACTTATTCAACGTCCCTGGAGATATCTACTTTCCGAGGTAATTAATTCTCAAAGATGATCTAGCGAAATATAAGACTTGGAGATCAAGCTGACCAATTCATACTCTCCTAATTTTGATATTACCACCTCATCAACAAGTTTAATTTAGTTAACTCGTATAGGAGTTCGTACTAGTGTTCGGGGATACCGTAAAATCTGGTTTATAGCGCGCACCGGCGTATAACGCGCACCCATACTTTCAAGCTACATTTTTTAATTTTTAGGAATATTCGTCCCCCCCCCCTCCAATTTTACGAAAGAACTAGAAATGTGCGTGTACAATGCTGGTATATTTTTATCGCAGAATTTTGAAAAATAATTTATTTTTAGAATCGGAACCCTTTAATTTCATTAGGAAAATGTCGTTTCTTTCAAATAAACAATATTCCAATCTATGTAGAAGTCTAATTTTTCTTATGCTTATCTCTTTTTTTTACTTTTGAAACTATAATTTTTTTATACCCGGCGTATAACGCGCTCCCTCAAATTTCGGCCTCATTTTTTGGGTTAAAAGTGTACGTTATACAACGGATTTTACGGTATATAACGAGCAGAGGCGTAGTTACCGCCGTATCAATGATACAGTGCCCCCGAGATACAGGGGGCCCAACAATTGCACGCAAAAATCGTTACATTTTAAAGAGGCCAAAAAAGAAGCCACCAAGAAATTTTTGATACGGCCAACTTCGGTCTAGCTACGCCAGTGATAATGACTCGGCATTTGTATGAAGGTGTGTTGGAAAATAAGTTTCCCCCGTCGACTGTGGTCAGAGTCGTCTAAGGGTCAAGAAAAAAAAATAGAATGAGACTTTCAAGGTAAGACATAACTTTATTTTTCCACATAAGTACCAAGTACAATGAGACATTTGTCATACCGCTTGATAAGCTTCAAAAAGCTCTCCAGGAAAAATTCCGGACTTTGCATACGGAAAAAGCGTTTACTGTTGCGTGGACTTTTTTTGGAGATTGAAACCATCAATGCTACGCGGTGCTGTAACATCCTGTCGAAATTGAAAGAGGCGATTTGGAAAAAGTGACCCAGGGCTTCTCAAATTTGGCGTTCTCTTGTTGGATGACAATGCGAGACCACACTCGGCGATGGTAATGCAAAACCATATTGCAACTCTTGGTTGGGAGCGTCTACACCATCCACCATACAGTGCGGATCTCGCACCAAATGACTTTTATCTGTTTCATCTTTGAAGAAGAATCTCACCTGAAGGCGCTTTGGAAGCAATGCTGAAGCCAAACAAGCCGTTTGACGCTTCTTTCGTAGGCAAAGCCCTGAGTTTTTCCTGGAGGGTTTTTTGAAGCTTATCAAGGGGTATGACAAATGTCTCATTGTACTTGGTACTTATGTGAAAAAATAAAGTTATGTCTTACCTCTAAAGTCTCATTCTATTTTTTGACTCATACACAACTCTGACCATAGTTGACACAGGGGAAACTTATTTTCAGACTCACCCTCCTATAACTCAAACACTTTTATTTAATCTTTTAAATAAATAACAAATAAGAATAAAATTAACCTCGAACCCCAACCAATCTACGCTATTAAAATTCGTAGGTAAACAAAGGTATCTATGTAGGTATATGGGAATGTAGCCCAATTTTCTCACGAACCACAAGACGCAAAAACTCGCGGAAGGTACCAAAATTTCGGGAATGATCCGAGAAATCCGTTTTGACCATTTATATTCCGTATTCCAATTAGTTAAAAAGATATTAATTAAAAAAATTAAAACGCATTTATTATGCACGTGGCGCCATCCGCAGAGAATCGGAAAGATCATTTATTTCCGGGGAAATTCGAAACTTCTTTTCTTTTCAGAGGTTTTTAAAAATATTTAAAAATTAATATAATAAAATTATATATATATATATATATATATATATATATATATATATATATATATATAATAATCCAATATAAAAATTCAATATATAATTATATACATATACATACACATATATATAAATTTATACATATATATATATATACATATACACAAATATATAAACGAAAATATAAAAATAAACATATAGTTATATACCTAAGATAACTAAAATTAGGAAGAAGGCACAGTAGTATAATGACAAACTCCTGGCCTTAGGAACCAGGATTGCAGGTTTAAACAAGTTTTGCGGCCAGCCAATCTGCACCTGTAATTTGTCATGCTATGTACCAAGAGAAAAGGAAAGAATTATATATGTAGAATTTAAATATTAAAAAATCATTAAACTAAATAACATATGAACAAAAACATAACCTACTAATTCGGAGTGTAAACGATGGCCAAGAGTGCATCAACAAGTAACGTGTTCCCGCCAAATACGAGGGGTGAGAGCAGAACCGCATAAAATTAATTGCGATACGATATTAAGAAAATTATATATATATATATATACTTTTAAAAAATCATAAAAATAATAATCATATAAAAATTAGTGTAAAATATAAAAGAAACTCAAAAAATATATATTAAAAAAAATTTTAATAAGCATGTGGCGCCATCTATTTAATAATTGTAGAATAAATTAGATATTGTATAAATTTAAAAAATCATTACAAAACATAATAACAGTAAATAATTACAGTAATACAAATTGTATCATTAAAAACCATTATAAATATAATTACAAAGAAAGTTAGCAGAATATCCATGTTCAATGCAGTGATTAAAATTTTTTTTTTTAAGATTTAAAAAAATATTAGCTTTATCGCTAACTAATACATTATTGCGATAAATATAGTTAAAAATAATATTTCTATATATAGATATTGATAAATTAGAATTCCAGTAAGGCACTTTGATGATATTAAAATTAAAGGCATCTCTTTTATCATAAATATTACTATGTAGTTTCAAATCCTTAATATACAGTGTTACATCTAGGTAATTTGTTTTGATTGGATTATTATTAATTTTAACTCTAAGTTTAAGTAAGACGGATAAAAGTTAATAATGGGATTTAAATTATCATTTTTACCAAAAATAATTAAATCATCAATAAATCTAAAAATGTAGGAGTGATTATTAATAATATAATTATATTCATAAAAATGTAAATAAAGATTAGCCAAACTATTACTAGCTGGGGCCCCTTGTGAGAGTCCTTTCTCTTGTTTATATAAAGAACCATTAAAAAAAAATTGATGTAATTTTCTTTTAAGACAAAATCTATGAGAGTTTTAAATTTGTTAAAATTAATATTAAGGTTATACATACTGTGGTTTTCTAAAATTACTTTAATAATATCATATATATCAATGGAATTGAAAAGATCTTCAAAGTCATAAGTATGAACTGAATAAATATGTCTATTATTAAAAAAATCTATAATCTCTTTACTATTTTTAATTATAGCTTTATTACATTGCTGATTAATAAAGTTTTGTATAATATTATGAAGTAATTTGCCTGCAGTAGTAATATATGTTCTAAAACCATTTGTCACAGTTCTAAATTTAACCGGACTTTTATGGAATTTTGGAGTTAAAAATATATATGGATACTTTTAATTTTAGGAATACAAAAACCTAATTTTTTATAAATAGCAATAATACGATTGCTAATTTCATTATGTGACAAATCTAATTTTTTAAAGGAACCATTATTTAGAAAGTGATCATAAAGAATATTATAATATAAATACTTACAAATCACAGCATATAGTTACCAGGTACTTTATCAATGTAAACTATGATAGAATTCTTTTGTAATTCATAAAAAGTAGTTTCATATTGAGAATGGTAACTAAAAAATTCATAAGGTCTTTTAAAATATTGTACTTATACTCATCAAATGCCTCAATAGGTAGTCCAAATTTAATTGCATATTTTGTAATAAAATTATCTATATCTTTAATAATTTGTTTTTTAACAGTATTGTTGTTATTAGAAACATTTAATCTAAAACTAGTGCCTTTACTCATAATATCCTTTAAAATATTACCATTGATTATGTCTAAGTTGCCAGTAAATACATGTTTATGATGACCATCAATAAAGTTATTATAGTTTTTACATAAACAATCTCCTATATTAATAGAGGGCGAACTATTGTTGTAATTAAAGATAAATCTGCCCATCGTTTTGTTATATTTAAATGCTTTCTTTACAACCACCTTTCTAACCGGAAAAAGTGACAAATGTCTATTAAATACATTAGAAAAGTTAATTTTGTCAAAAGATTTATTCATGAATAATAAAGTGCAGTACTCTGTAATAGGTTCATTAATATTTTCTCAAGATTAATATTGTGAATCTATTAACTAGATAGTTAAGAATGTCTTTAATAATGTGTACTGCATGACAAACCTTTAAGGAATCATTATTTAAGGTTTCATATAACAATGCAATTTCATGTTTATTAAGACCAAACATGAAGTACTTGATCTTCTTGATATTAAAGTTTTTTTCAAAATCATCAATAAGAACTCTAATATTGTCATTTAATGAATTTTTATCTCTATTTTTCCTTTTAGTTCTATTACTTCTAGATTTTCTTTTAGAATTATTGTTTAATTTATTGGCATTATAAAATAATTCTTTATTATTATTCTGTAACATTATTTGCAAAGTATTTTTAGCAAAATACGAAACATTAAGGCCATATGGATAGATTGTAAAGAGTGTTTTTTCCAGGTATAGAAGTTTAAGTTGGCATTACTTTCCAAGATGGCGACTGATTTAACAGCTGTCAAGTGATTTATTCTCAGTTTGGTTTGGCAATTCATCAAAACAATCATCAAGCAAGGCGTAGATTCGTCGAATGGGCCCAAAACGAGATTGCCGTTGTTCCCGATTTTCATTAGCGAATTTTGTTTAGCGATGAAGCGCACTTCTGGTTGAATGGCTACGTCAACAAACAAAACTGCCGCATTTGGAGTGAAGCTAATCCACAAGTGTATGTCGAAACACCGTTACATCCAGAAAAACTGACTGTTTGGTGCGCTTTATGGGCTGGTAGAATCATTGGTCCGTACTTCTTCAAAAACGATGAAGGCCACAACGTTACAGTCAATGGTGATCGGTATAGAGCCATGATTACTAACTTTTTCATTCCTGAATTGAACAATCATGATGTCCAGGAGCTGTAGTTCCAACAAGACGGCGCAACGTGTCACACAGCTCGTGCCACAATCGATTTATTGAAAGACACGTTTGGTGACCGCCTAATTTCACGTTTTGGACCTGTGAATGGGCCTCCAAAATCTTGTGATTTAACACCGCTAGACTATTTTCTGTGGGGCTATGTAAAGTCATTGGTCTATGCGGATAAGCCACAAACGCTTGACCATTTGGAAGACAACATTCGCCGTGGTATTGCCGATATACGGCCACAAATGTTGGAAAAAGTCATCGAAAATTGGACGTCCAGATTGGACTACATCCGAGCCAGCCGTGGCAGTCCTATGCCAGAAATCATATTTAAAATGTAATGCCACAAGATTATCTTTCGAATAAAAAAAATTCATATCAATCGAATAATACATCGTTGTTTTATTGCAATTTAAAGTTCTATACCTCTAAAAAAACACCCTTTATTAAAACTCCTAATAAAGTGATTTTCCCACCAATCTGTGCTTAGTAATTGGGGTAATTTTAATCATAGACAGTTCGACATTTTTGAAATCATGCATATGAAAGTGTCTAAGTTCAATTTTGTTAGAATTATTGGAATTATTAAAGAATTTAACATCATGTGTATGCTGATTAATCCTTAAGTTAATAATATTGGACGTCTGTCCAATATATTTATATTGACATACTTTACAATTTAAAAGATAAATACAATTAAAGGTTTTACAAAGGTTAAATTTAGAATCACAATCATATTGATCCATATTTAACATAGTACATGTCTTACATCTACTATCTCTACATTTATTGAATTTTAACTTAAGAATATTATTATAAGATTGAGTGTTATCAAAATTATAAGAAGATAAATTATCATTAATTCCATGTATAGCAGGACTCTTAATGTAACATTTATTAATATTTTGAGAAATGTGATTACTAGAATCTAACAAGTTTTGTTTATAATGATTATGATGGCCATTAATGAATTTTTTGTTCCAAAAAATTCTAGTCTAGAATAGTTTAATATTAGAATTACTATTACAAATATTTAATTCTTTAACAGAAGTCAGATCCTTTCCAAAATTGTTATTGGAGAAAGAGGGAGAGTTATAAAATTCCCTCATCCTAATAACTAACAAGTCAAAATAGATAGATATTTCTGTAAAATACAGAAGTAGATACCCAGTCAAAAGAGAGTGTACCAAAGCAAAACAGAAACAAGTTAATTTATAAAAAACAAACTTGAAAGTAAGCTCATAAGAGTAACGTCAAAATAGATAGAGATTTCTGTAATTAATCCAGAAATTGATACCCAGTCAAAAGAGAGTGTGTCAAAGCAAAACAGAAAAAAGTTAATTTTTAAAAAAACTAACTTGAAAGTAAGCTCTTAAAATTAAGAGAAAGCTATGCTCAAAACTAAAACCAAAGCTAAGAAAAGGCTCAAAAGACAGCCAGCCGCCACACAAAAAAACAACAGAAGGATACAAATAGGTAATATTATAACGATGCTGTACTTACCTAATCAGTACACCACCGAGCAAAGATCAGCTATAAACTAACCTAATTGCCAGTCGCTAATACAAATTGTACCAAAATCATAAAGTAGATAGATGTTAAGGAAAAATGAGTGCATTGCTAAGTAAACATAACCATCAACACCTCAAAATACCAAAAATTAATACAAACAAATATGTATTACATGATAGAACATATTACATAAATAAAAATGATAATATAAAAAGATAATATAAAAATATATAAGTAAAAAATAAAGCTAAAAAACTAGAATATACTAAAAAAAGAATAAAAATATATAAGTAAAAATTAATGCGCTAAAAACCATAAAAATACAAAAATAATAAAAAGAAGTAAAACAATTCTTGAATATGAAATCAAAGAGTTAAAAAACATTGATATAATAGAAAAGTAAAAGAGTATATACAATAGCCAAAATTAGAATCTGTTGAGAAATCATAATTAGGCTATAAGCGTAATTGCTTACAATAATGAAAAACAGCAGGAATTCATAAATTTCTTCTATATTGAGGCGCAATGCAGCCAATATAAAAGTAAATGTAATCCAATATAAAAGAATTCGATATATAATTATATACATATACATACACATATATATAAATTTATACATATATATATACATATACACAAATATATAAACGAAATTATAAAAATAAACATATAGTTATATACCTAAGATAACTAAAATTAGGAAGAAGGCACAGTAGTATAATGACAAAATCCTGGCCTTAGGAACCAGGATTGCAGGTTTAAACAAGTTTTGCGGCCAGCCAATCTGCACCTGTAATTTGTCATACTATGTACCAAGAGGAAAGGAAAGAATTATATATGTTATGTTGTTACTGGGATGAATTCGTAAACTGGGATTTGCCAGAATAATCTGTTTATTTTTAAGACAAGAATAAGTAAAAGGGAGAATAACAATTAATGAATGGAGTGAAACATTTAAACGCGCGTCGTAGCCTAATTGGCTTTCATTATTTTTTAAGAGTTATTACTGCTTTGCCGATGCGCGTCTGCCTCTCTTGCGGTCCAAACGGATTCTGTCTAGTTCTCATGTTCCTTCTTTCGCCTCTCCTTTCCTCCGTCGGGGACATTGCCCTCTCTAGGGGGATGCTAAGGGGGCTTGCAATAGTGCCTTCAACTTCACATATATGTAGAATTTAAATATTAAAAAATCATTAAACTAAATAACATATGAACAAAAACATAACCTACTAATTCGGAGTGTAAACGATGGCCAAGAGTGCATCAACAAGTAACGTGTTCCCGCCAAATACGAGGGGTGAGAGCAGAACCGCATAAAATTAATTGCGATACGATATTAAGAAAATTATATATATATACTTTTAAAAAATCAAAAAAATAATAATCATATAAAAATTAATGTAAAATATAAAAGAAACTCAAGAAATATATATTAAAATTTTTTTAATAAGCATGTGGCGCCATCTATTTAATAATTGTAGAATAAATTAGATATCGTATAAATTTAAAAAAAATCATTACAAAACATAATAACAGTAAATAATTACAATATATGTGTATATATATATATATATATATATATTTCAATTTAATTATTTTACAATTTTTTAAAAATATTTTATCAGTCTTTATCAAATGAGGTCCAAATTTTTTTTTTACTTTAACGAATAACGAAACGCAATATTGAAAAAGTATTTTTTTTTATTTTAAAGGTATTAATCACGTTCTGAAATTGGAAGTTTTATCTACAAATTAAAGTTGCTTATAAAAATATTGCAGATAAAACAAATGAAATATTTTTTTAAGAAATACTTACGTAAAGAAATGTTTAAAATTATTTCAAAATAAATTTAGAAATTACCTTCTTTTTTTTTAATTTATGGAATGGTTCGCTATTTTTTTAAATAAAAAACATTCACACAGGCAGAATTTCTCTCTCTTTGAATAACACATTCTTAACAATTCAAACTAATTACACTGTAAATGGTTTTCATTAACTATTTTTTAAAAAAAGTGAAGTTTTTGTAGTTAAATTAGAAGAACTGTCCGAAAAAGTGATTTATAAAAATATTAATTTATCGAAAGATACTTTACATATATATAGCATTCCTTTATTTAAATAAAATTTCAAAAGAGAATAGTACTGTTTTTATTATTTTACAATAACATGCAAGATTTAAAACAAAAAATAGAAATTTGAAATAAATTACTCTAAATTTAAATAGCTATATTATTTCTTAAAATTTCAAATTCATCAACATATTTATGCATTATTCTGTATTAATTGTCCATAAAAATGACATCGGTTCCTTTTTTTGAATACGAATTATAAGTTGTTTTGCTTGAACTTTCTTTCGCGTTAATGAAAAAAATATTTTACGCTAAGAAACAGTTCATACTTTTCTTTTTTTTCCGCGTGTAGAGCAATATTATACGTAATCTGTACAAAGATTGATAAAATATTTTAAAAATTACGGTTAAAAAAAATGTGTTTTTCAAATTTTTTCCCTTTTGCGATAAATATGTAAACATTACTTTTTTAAAAAAGTTTTCTGTTTAAAAATTACCGTTATTTGGAATCTATGTATGAAGTTTAAAAGCATTAACTTAAAACTGAAGCCCGAAAAAATATTTTTAACTTTAACAAGAAACGAAATGAGAAATTGACAAAAATCTTCCGATATTTTAAAGATTATTTTTACTGTTCTACCCGAAGGAGAGCGCAGTACGGATGGTTAAGGCACTGTTTTATAAAACGGCAGTTCCCAGGTTCGAAACTGAAAAGGAAGTAACTTTCAATTTCGCACTTCACTTTAATTAAACGTTCAGAAAAAAGCAATCATTTTTTTCAATAGCTATCTGTTAATTTTTCATTCATTTATTACTTATAGATAAATTTTGCATATAAATAAATTTATTTAAAAATTAAGGTAATAAAATTATATATATATACCTTTCTTTCAATTTAATTATTTTACAATTTTTTTTTGAATATTTTCGGAACTTGTTTTTTTTTCCAGAAGTTTTTAAAACACTATCTAATTTTTTTCATGAAACTTTTTTCGGGTTTTAATCTAACACTCTAATTCTAATAATAAATAACCAAAGACACTCTTTACATTTATAACCACACAAAAAGCTTTCCTTATAATTTAAACACCATCGATGATGAATTATATTTTTTCCTGTTATGTCACACACACTACTAATAAAATAAAACATAGTAAAAAAAATTCATTCCTATGACTGTAAATTTGATACTTCAGTTATATAAAACCTAGACATCAATTACTATCAATTATCCCATTGTTTAAGGCGCTATTAAAACTTTTTGAACAATTTACGAGGGATTTATCAAAAAAAAAAGGATAATATAGTTCCCTTGAAATTAATTCATTTCGATACAACTCCCACCATTCAAAAATTCCACTTTTCATCTATACCAAAACATCTTTCAAATTAATTATTTACTTGACAGAACATTTTTAACTTTTTGGCACCCACTTTGATCAATGAAAAATCTTACATTGTGATGGATGTTGTAATATAATGGATGTTGTAAATATAGAGTCTGTTTTCATAGATTCGTTGTCTCATCTGAGCTTGAAATTTATCAATGTATTCTTTCGTTCGTGACGGTATCTCATGTTACAACAACAAATTTTTTCTATTCTTAACTACTAATTAACAAAATGCTACGTCTCTAACAATGTTCTTCTGGGATAAAACGTAGGAATTATGCTTAAAAGCTCGTTCTCCTGTCACCTCATTTGCTTATAGAAGTATCAAAGAATAATAGTATTTTTTTTTAAAATAGGTGGAACTCTGTTGAGGAACTGAATTGTAATTTTAAAATATTCTCTAATTACTGCAAGGGGTATGGCTAATTTTATTGTGATGGATAAGAATATTCCTCGATCATGCGACAACTTTTAAGGAGTGGTACATATTACTAAAAGGTATATATTTTTTGTTTTGGAGATTATGATCTGAAGTGACACGTTCAAGCACTGACACAAAAAAATGAAACACGAAAAAAAAACATTGTTTACTTTCAACATAATTGCAAAAGGCTTTTTTGCAGCAATACTGTAACGGGTCTATTCGCGTTCTTCCAACTAACCCTCTTGGGAAATAATGGATCTTTAAATATTATTCTATTGAAAACTTTCCTCCTCCTCCGAAGACGCGATTATTCAAATCAAGGTTTGTATTTAAAGCTTAACTTTAAAGCTAGAAGAGGGAGTAGTTAGAAGCTAACAGAATAACAAATAGTGATTAACGTGAAGAGAGGCGAGTGCGCTTCGTAGATTATTTGATTAATATTAAGATTGACGATTTGGTCAATTCGTTGTTAAATTGGATTCAGACGGTTTGAATTAGATTACTTTAGAAAATATCTTCAAATATAAGAAGGAGTATTGCCTGTGTGTGGACGTGCTAAGTTTAAGTGATACAAATTATTATTATATTTCCATGTACCTCGTCTACCTCGCTATTGTTCCCATATTTATCAATCGATGCATTTCTTAACTTGGGTTGTGGAACTTGTATCGTTGTTGAGAATTGTTAATAAATAGAGTTTGTATTGACTATGGCTCATCTTCATTCTGACCCTGTTACACTAATGAATGGGTTAAATGACCTAATGACCCTGTTACACTAATGAACACCCATCCATTACAGCGTGAGAGTTATGAAATTGAATAATTGGTTTATTTACGTCACAGCTGCAAAAAAAAAAACAGTATACACATCGATATTGAAGTTATTCAAAACGCTGATTATTTTATTAGAGTTCAGAGTTTGTGAGGGAGGAGGAGGACACTTACCGCTCTCTTCTGTGTTTTCCAACGGACTCCCTCTCCACTCCAGGGTCTTGAAATGTAGGTGGTCTCTCTCTGACACCTCGAATTACAGCTATGTATAGCTGTAATTCGAGAAAAGAACAGAAATGTATAGCTTTAAAAATATGCCTAATTAAATCACATTACATTTTCATAATAATTCAAAGGCAGATTCTTTTTACTGAATAATTCTTTCTGAAAACAAAAGGGAGACTTCATTTCTCTTTCTTGTTCAATTCATAATACAAAAAAAAAAGAAAGAGAAAGTGCATATTCTCTTAATCCAATCAATACTGATCGATTTTTTTCACAGAAAACGACTAACTTTAATAAGAGTTGCATATCATTATCATGCAGTTTGATTTTTCCAATATGGAAAGGATGAAAAAGAATGGGCCAACAATTCAAAACGATTATCACTCTGGAAAGAAATCTTCTACTTGCCATAAACATTAGGATATTAGACAGAATCTAATGAATAGCAAGAGCATGATATGGGTAACATTTTATGAGAAATAAATAAAACGATTCAGTTAGGTAGCAAAATTTATATTCTCTACCTTTTCATGTAGAGTGCGGTCGACTATTTAAGGATCAATGAAAGATGTGCTTTTCAAAGTCTGAATAGTTCAAATATAGCATGAATAAACACATGAATAAATTTTTATGATGAATTTTAATGAAGATAATATTGCAGTTTATATCCATCGAGATTATACAAAAAAAGTCAACATTTCGATTGATTGATATATTGTTAGTTGTTAACGTTGCATTTAAAAATGATATGAGGGCTATTGGCAACGAACCTTATAATTTTGAGCCATGATCAAGTGATAGGAAAAACACCAGAGATAGCACCCTCTTTCTAAACTTCTATACCACACTAATGTGAGCAAGGACATCTTCAGGCATGGGCCAACTGGCCCGAGCCTGAAGAAGGCATCGTTTTGTTGTTGGTGCACGCCCCCATTGGTCAGCAGTGCTAGACCAGGTCCACGGCATCGTACACTTTCAGAAAGTCCAACACCAGCAAGGGATCGTCTGCTAAGTCCTGCTTGGTGAGCCCTAGGCACTCGAGGATGTGAGCAAGCGTGGCCGGCCCAGAAGAACAGTTCGTGCACATTTCAAAGCTCTTGCGTCCTTTGGAAATTTTCATTGTTTTGATATGGCCTTGAAAGCGGGCTAGAAGAGTTTGATCCTGTCTTGTAAAACTGTGAGCCAGAGGGCCTCCAGGACGAGAACACTGATACCAATGGTGCTCTGGGGGGGGGGTAATCCAAGCGGTCTTATTCTGGTGTTTAGTTCTAGAGAAAATCTCCAAAAAGGTGGTGAGGGGTGTTGACGGCTCTGGTACCTCGCAAGCGCCAGCCTTGGACAAAGTGTCCGCAATCTCATTTCCCTCTAGATCTATGTGAGAGGAAATCCACTGCAGATGAATTTGATGCGATGTGGAAAGTCATTTTAACTTGGTGAGTATTGACACTCCAACATTATCTCTCACACTTTGCCAATTGGACAAGTGCTGTATTGCACTTCTACTATCAGACAGTATCCAAATATCTTTTCCATTTGAAAGAGATGCAAGAGCCTCGTTTTGTTCTCGACTCTGTCTTAATAAGATCACGATCCGGATAATTTTAATGTGCTCAAATATTATTCCCGTACATATTCTCCGAAAAACAGGGAATTTCAAATTACGTGTTAACTGACAAAAGGTGTGTCAGTTAATGATGTGACTTATGTGATGGCCGTTGTCCATGTCTTTACCTAAGCCAAAACCATAAACACTCCTTCAACTAATTTAGTCGAAATTCGGCCATCGGTCAAGCCGGTTTGTGCCTAGGTTTTTCAGATTGTGAGTCATTTGTTTCAAATTACCCTTTGAACGAGTATTTGACAATGCATGCTATTTATCATCTACTTTTAAAGATCTCAGACAGGGCCTACTTTTACATAGGGGCCCAGGGCCTCAAGTGAGTGAGTGAGGGAATATTAACTTCGCACTATTCAGCTACACGAGGGCCTTTGGCGACGGACCACGTAATTTGCCCAGGGCCTCAAAGAGTCTTAAGACGTCCCTGAATGTGATGACTATGAATCTCAGAAAATGTAGCGTCAACCCCTCTCTCTACAAGAAGAGTCTTTAATAGCCTCAGGTCAGAAAGAATGCTAGTCAGAAGTTCCCGTCCAAGTCCAATCAACTATGATTATAAACAAAAGAAGGTAGTTTACTCAGAGATATAAACAACTTTAGAATTTAACTGTATTTCGTCAATCTATTACGGCGGTTAAAGTTCATGAAATAAAATTAAATTAAGAAAACATTTTAATGAAATATCCCCGATTACCATTATTTTCACAGAATTCCGTGTAATGATACATTCTTTACAATAAACTTAGCACATATTCATGTATATCATTATCCCATGGCAGTAAAGAATTTTAGAACTTTATGGATTAAACTTATTTCTTTTTTAATTTTTTAAATCTACGATTTTTAAATTGCATAAACTTAATCGATTTTTCTGATGTGAAAATTCATATTCCTCGGAATTACGAATATAGTTAAAACTAAATAAATGATACTGGCCTGTATATGTTCGTTTTAAAAGTAAAAATAATGCACCTTTTTTGTCTTCTGGTAAATAAATTTATTTTCCCGAATCAGAATAATTTCAAAGAGAAATAGTACGAAAAAATTTACTTTTCAAAAGAAAAAGCAGCTATTTTTAAAGATTATAGTATCGCGGTTTCAATAACAGAAAAAATTAAAATGTAAATGAAAGCATTTTAAAATGTCATTTATTTTTCTTAAAATATGTTTGGAAAGTTTAATATTAAAGAACTACACTTAAGTAAATTTTTTAGTTGAAATTAATGTATTTTATGTGACATCAAATAAAAATGGAGTGTTGTTGAAAATTTAACTGATGTATAAATTTCAAAGGATTTTTAAAAGGATATATATCATAATCCTAGCGAGTGGTGTAAATAATGGCAATGTTTCATTGACCAGGCAGTCCTTTATGGCAAGAAATCTGCTTTATTAAACATTTAGTGACGCACAAACATATATATCTTAAATACAACACAGAAAACATCCAGCACAAAAAATTCACGCGAGCGTCACAAGTTGAAGAACAAGAGACGCGATAGCTACATAGTGAAGACAAAAAGCAAGAATGGGAATTTTATCAAGTTTTTATATACAGGGAAAAACGCTTTATAAAAAATCCTGTCACTTGTTTAGGCGAAGGGAATAACTAATATATAGAAATGACACCATTGTTTAGGGAATATTAAATCCCTATCAGTAAGGCGCATGTGAAAACAATTTCTTTCTGTAGAACGTCGTTTATCCGAACGTTTATTATCCGGAGCGTCAAATATCCGGACCAGTTTTTTTTTTGTCAACTTCATGTACGTGTCCGAACATTGCAGTGCTCAACAGTTGTTTCGCGTGAGGCCAAAAGTGACGGGAAAACCCAAGGTTAGGGATACTTGGGGGATTTCAGATGTGTAATTTGGTAAACATTTGCGCGGAGTATTAGGCCAGTTTGTTTCCAAGTGAGGGTGTGTATACGTGCTCTTTTGTTGAGTTGTGAACTGCTATGGATTCCATTTCAAAACGGAAGCGCAACGTCTTGAACACGGAGACAAAAATTGAAATATTGATCCGTCTCGCGAAACTAGCAAGGGGCCATCAAATGCTGATGCATTGTCTGCGTTAGAGACAGCTATGGAGTGGTATGAACAACAATCAGAGTGCTGTTCTACTCAACTACTACTGCTCAAGAAAATCGGAGACCTTGCAGCGAAAAAACGAAGGTGTACAATGGTACAGCGAAAAATTAGTGATTATTTTCCACAATAAAGGTAAAATTGCAACATGTTGCACCTATTTTGCTTTTTCTTCAAGCACGTTTCTCGCATGTGATGATTTTCAATATCCGAATAGTGTCCGGTTTCGTATACTGCATGGATCGCATTCGGTTATCCGAACAATCGCGTATCTGAATGGTGTCCGGTTCCAATTGATTCGGATAAACGACGTTCTACTGTATCTTATATTTCTTGGAATTGCCAATAAATCAATCAAAAATTCAAGGTCTAAAGAACCAGTAATAAATATACCAACATAATGTATTTAATGCTTTAGAAAAAGATAAATTGAGTCGCGTGTGTTACGAAGTAGGGTATCAGGATTTATATGAATTAGATCTTATAAATGAAGAAGATTCAAATAACGAGTAGATATCTTAGTACATACAGAGAAATTATTATAATGTCATTTAAGACCTAACGTGAAAAGGCAGTGGTGCTCGCTAGATCTACTGTCCTAACGTTAGCGTGATGTGGATATTCATGACATTTTAATGTCATTCAAATGTACTTTATTTTACCAGCTGAATTATAATTAAAAATCTTGATTAAAATTCAAGAATTGTAATGTACATCAACGGTAAATATTTCCAACGTTTCTGTGAATTTTTTAAAAAATTGTATTAAAGAAACTCACATGAATAACAAGTAATATATAAAGAAAATTAAGTCCTACTTATAATTCCTACTTAGAATGGATGAATAGAGAGTATTTTATTAACGATTGAAAATTTGAATTATATATATATATATATATATATATATATATATATATATATATAAAGGGTGTTTTTTTAGAGGTATAGAACTTTAAATTGCAATAAAACAACGATGTATTATTCGATTGACATGAATTTTTTTTTATTCGAAAGATAATCTTGTGGCATTACATTTTAAATATGATTTCTGGCATAGGACTGCCACGGCTGGCTCGGATGTAGTCCAATCTGGACGTCCAATTTTCGATGACTTTTTCCAACATTTGTGGCCGTATATCGGCAATAACACGGCGAATGTTGTCTTCCAAATGGTCAAGCGTTTGTGGCTTATCCGCATAGACCAATGACTTTACATAGCCCCACAGAAAATAGTCTAGCGGTGTTAAATCACAAGATCTTGGAGGCCAATTCACAGGTCCAAAACGTGAAATTAGGCGGTCACCAAACGTGTCTTTCAATAAATCGATTGTGGCACGAGCTGTGTGACATGTTGCGCCGTCTTGTTGGAACCACAGCTCCTGGACATCATGATTGTTCAATTCAGGAATGAAAAAGTTAGTAATCATGGCTCTATACCGATCACCATTGACTGTAACGTTGTGGCCTTCATCGTTTTTGAAGAAGGATTCCACCAACCCATAAAGCGCACCAAACAGTCAGTTTTTCTGGATGTAACGGTGTTTCGACATACACTTGTGGATTAGCTTCCCTCCAAATGCGGCAGTTTTGTCTGTTGACGTATCCATTCAACCAGAAGTGCGCTTCATCGCTAAACAAAATTCGCTTATGAAAATCGAGAACAACGGCAATCTCGTTTTGGGCCCATTCGACGAATCTACGCCTTGCTTGATGATCGTTTTGATGAATTGCCAAACCAAACTGAGAATAAATCACTTGACAGCTGTTAAATCGGTCGCCATCTTGGAAAGTAATGCCAACTTAAACTTCTATACCTGGAAAAAAAACACCCTTTATATAGGGAGAGAGTGAACTAATAGTAAGAATTGAAAAAAGAGCATGATTTGTCTGCATTGCTGCAAGAATGCAAACCCGGTTTGGCTAGTTGGGCTGAAAAACAGGTTTTCGACGCCAACTGTTGACTTTGTTTTAACAGTTACATGTTACAACAATAGAGACGAATCTAAGATGGCGTCAGAAACCGATAAAAATGAAACTAACATGGCTATATCTGTAATTCTTTGAATAATTAGTTTCAGTTAATTAATTTTAATTAATAATAATTTAATTATCGTATTTTTACCCAAAACAATAGTGTTTAGAAAATTTCAGCTCAAACGAGCGCTTTAAAATGTTGTGAGAAAAAATCTTTTCAAGTTTTGACTTAAGTCACCAAAATGGTCGCTAAGTCGCTAAAGATGATGCCAACGTGGCTGTTTTTGTAATTCTTTGAATAATTAGTTTTAATCAATTAATTTTTATTAATTATAACTAAAAATTACTGTATTGTCATCCAAAACAGCTCAATTAAGCACTTTAAAATGTATTTTATTAACGATTGAAAATTCCACCAAGATAAATAAATAAACAAATAAATATATAGAGAGTGTGACCTAATAGTAGGAATTGAAAAAATGCCCATTTTGCGAGCAGTCAGCCTTTCTCTTTTTTTTAAAGCTTAATTTGAATTTTATGTTTTCACTTTTGAAAATATCTTCTTGTAAATTACATTTCCGATTCTTGATTCTTTATTTCGAATACTTATTTCTTTACCCAATTTTTATACTCTAATCCGTTACTTCCTTTCTCAAAAAATATTGATTTTTTATTGTTAAGCCTCTTTCAAAAATTTCTGCTTCACTAGAATCAGATTTCCGAAGGTAAATTTGATTTACTAATTCAATTTTTTGTTTAAATTTAATTTTTCTAACTAAAGTAAAAAGAGAGAGATAACATACATATATTTCCGTGATTTTGCAGAAAGATTCCGAAATAAAAATAATGTTCTTTTTTACTCAAAAAAATTTTCTCTAAATTTCTAAGAGGTTTTCCTGGAGATGGATTTTATCGACATCTCATAGTACAGTAGAATCCCGAAAACTCGGCAGTCGAAAACCCGGCAGTCCGGTTAACTCGGTCACACCCTTGCAGGTCGAAAAGGAGTGGTTCCAAAACGATACCGAGCAAGAAATTATGTCTTTAGTAGAAATTATTGCTATTATCACAGTTAATGAAAAAATGCCGAAAAATGGGAAAACGTTAACATTGAGGACTCTGTACAATTGATAAAATATCACATAGTCACGACTAAAGGCTGTCGAAACTTCCCTTTAGTATTTTGAACAAGGTGTGTCGGTAATGGTCTTACTGTTCCTTCGTCGTTGACTGCTTAATTTTTTTTTACAGACAACTTTATCCCTTCATGAAATATTTTTCTTAAGTGTGTCTGATAAGAGATAAAAAAAATTCTGTAATATGTATTGTATTGTACTGTAATATGTAATTACAATGTGTTCATTAGTTTTAATTTTCTTGTAGTTAATGCTGTATGCCTTCATAAAGTACGTAGTTCTCCTTTCAAGGGTATTTGAGCATTTTATTTTCTGCTGTATTTTCAAGCAAACAATACATGTGGGTGCAGCATAGTACTTTCTGAGGGGAAACACACGTAATTATTCTTTTTCAATTCTTACTATTATATAACTCACACTGTCTATATATTTATTTATTTATCTTGGTGAAATTTTCAATCGTTAATAAAATGCATTTTACAGCGCTCAATTGAGCTGAAATTTTATACATATTATTATTTTGGATGACAATACAATAATTTAATTATAATTAATAAAAATTAATTGATTAAAACTAATTATTTAAAGAATTACATATACAGCCACGTTGGCATCATTTTTGGCGACTTAGCGACCCTTTCGGTGACTTGTGTCAAAATTTGAAAAGATTTTTTTTCTCATGTTTTAAAGCGTTCAGTTGAACTGAAATTTTATATGCGTACACGATTGTTTTGGATGACAATATAATACTTTAATGATAAATAATAAAAATTAATCACCACTTAATGTTGTGCTTTTGCCGTATGTATATACATTTTTTTATTAATTGTAACTATTTAATAAAAAATGGCTAAAATAAAATTTTTCTTTGTTGATCTAAGTAGGAATTGACAGGGAAAAAAATTTATATTACTTGTGTTTGTCCCATTCTCGATCTCGGGAACCTTCAGTACACATTTGGCCGAGTTTTCGGGACTGCTGCATTTAAAATTTCTAGATACAGGCGTAAATAAAATAGAAATAATGGAAATTATTTATAGTTTGATAAGGTTTTATTGCCACGAACCTCATAAATTAAATTAAATAATTTTCAATAAATAATTGTGAGATAAATCATGAAAAAAAAATCTCTTCATGTTAAAAAATCAGGAATATTCGTTGTTCAATGTGCAAGATAGAAAATATAAAAGAATCAAGAATGTGTGTGCGTGCTCAGAAGATAAAAAAAAATACCTAATCCTTCAGCAAAAAAATACTTCAGCTTTAAGTATCGTATATGTTTTCCGGTCACGGAAAAAGAGTAGAAGTGATGATACACGGAATCAATGAATCATCAATTTTTACTCCTTTTCTGATTTGATGTTTCTCGGGGTTGTTGTTTTTTTACACCTTTTTTTTTTACTGAGTGAGCTTTTTTTTTATTTTGTGAATGGGTCGTGGTAATGTTTATTATTTCCAATGCGTTCTTAATATATCATTATCAAGTAAATTTCCCTTTCACCTCATGAATCATGACGAGTTTTATTTTTGTGTTTGGGTTGTTATGTACTTTTATTAGCTGTCAAGATTTATATTCCTCAAAGGCCTTCCGTCGCCAAGCAATAAAAAGAAAGGAAATATTTGAAGTGACTGACAGTCAAAAAGAGTTGACAGAAAAAGTTATATAACTTTCAGTATAAAATGAACCCTTTTAACTTAAAAAAAAACGCACGTGTTAAATAATTTGTTAAAATAGTTTAATAATGATATGACAATACCACATTAAAAATAGTCAGTAGGTCTTTTGAAAATTTATTTACTAGATATAGGAAGAACAACAACAACAACAAAAATTCTTCATTGTTGATGTTTTATTTTCCATTCAATCAAGGTTGCCAATTAATTTGTAACTTTTGTTTTTTCCCGCCAGGAAATGGAACAGGGATATTATTCAACCAAACGTTTGTGTGGCGTCGTTTATTTTGCCCCCCTTAAACTTTACCTGAGGCGCCATCGGTCCATCTAATGTGTTAAACGCCGGTTGGGTTCTCATTCGAAACTTCTGAGAGGCTCCACTTCTTTTTTGGAATCATTCCAGTTCTAAATGTTTTTGTCTCTAGTCACTCGGCCTTCAAACTTGCATAATCGCTGCCAAGAAAGTTAATTTATCCCTTCCCTTGTTATTAATTCCTAACATAACTGGAAATTTTAGTCATGAATTGCCTTATATGCAATCTGAATAGCTGGAAGGATTTTTTTTCACGATGATCGATTTTTTTCCCCAATTATTTTTTAATAATCCATTCTAAGATTTGCTTAAGTGCTAAAATTGATATGTTTGCTGTCTATTTGAGCTAAAAATAATATTTAACTTGTTGGGGTATTTTTTTTTTATTCTTCGGTGTGTTGGTTTGTATTCATATTAATTAGCTCTTACACATTCCCTTTCTATAATATTTATAAACTACAACTTTATTTCTAATTTTTATTGTTATTAATTCTCTCAGTTATTGTCAATTGTGCATATCTTTTCTTACCTCTCTTCCACTGGCGTAGGGACCCGTATCAAAATTTTTCGGGGGTCCTTTTGTGAAGGTCCCCTTGGACCTCACTTTGAGAACGAGAATAAGTTGGAGTCATATAAAAACCAGTAGCCATTTTTATAAATAACTTTCTTTATTTGGTTATCTTATCCAAATAGTATCTGTTAGTTCTGTTAATGAACAGCGCCCTCTAGCGGCTTGTAAAATAAACCATCAGTGTATGTGTAACACTCACTCCGAGAGGTAGTG
Source organism: Trichonephila clavipes (assembly GCA_019973935.1). Taxonomy (NCBI): domain Eukaryota; kingdom Metazoa; phylum Arthropoda; class Arachnida; order Araneae; family Nephilidae; genus Trichonephila; species Trichonephila clavipes. Next base: position 1,469,146 of record BMAU01018604.1, read on the forward strand.
TACGGAGTAGAGAGAAATTAAAGAGATCACAGTCCACTGCTAGTGTTGTTTATTGTGTTGAGTCAAATCATGGTCCGTCGAGCCGGAGGTAAGCGACCGAATGGAAAAGTGTAATTGTGAAACCGTGGATTATCAAAATTCACAGTGAAAAAAAAAATAAGTGATCTCCAAAGTGCGAATAGAGACCGATTGCGAAACCGAAACGAGCGGCGTGAAACAGCGATCTGAGGAGGTAGGTGCAATTAATTGATCCTTCTATTAGTGTCCTTAATTCATAAATATGTCTTTAAATAAATTAAGGAAAGACGAGTTAAAAATCGTTGCGGAAGAGTTAAATTTAACTGTACCAGAAGGAGCAAAAATCGCTGACTTAAAAAACTTAATTGTAAATAGTGACGTTTACAAAAATGATGAAGAGTTAGTTCAATCTGCAATCGATTATGCTTTGGCGGAAATTAAAAATAAGAGATTGGATAGTGAAACTAAATTAGAATTTGAACGAATTAAATTAGCGCAATTGCAAAAACAATTAGAGCTTGCAAATATCCAGAAGAATTTAATTGAAAATTCCGATATTCAAAATCCGAGTGTTTTTGAAACTGCCGCCAATATTAATGTTGAGACTTTGTTAAAGTCCGTGAAAACTTTAACAATACCCGTACCTTCAAGAGTGGAATCATATAATTTATTTTTCCAGTCGCTTGAAAAAGCATTCAAAATAAAAGAGGTTCCCGAACAATTTAAAGGCGAAATTCTTTTAAATATTCTAGGTGAAAGAGTTAATAATTTACTAGTTCATGTTTCCGAAGAAGAATTAAATAATTATAGTAAGCTTAAAGATTTAGTATTAAAAGAATTTTCTCCCACACCACAAGAATGCTATAATAGATTTCAGAAAGCGCAAAAATTAAGTTCAGAGAGTTATGTACAATTTGCATCACGATTATGCGCGACATTTGAGTATTATTGTCAGCTGCGTAATGTGAATGATTTTAAATCATTGTGTGAGTTAATTGTATCGGATAAAATAATGAACACACTCGACAGAGAATTAATGTCTTACATGAATATAAAACAGGGAGAGAAATATTTTAAACCCCATGAGTTAGGGCGTGAGTGCGATATATATTTGTCATCGAAAGGCAAAATTAAAAATGAGATATTTTCTAAGCCCTTTTGTGAAAATGCCAAGCGTTTCAGTTATAATAAACAAAACAAATTTAATGCTAAAATACCGCGAGATGCATCGAATGTATTTTTTTCCGAGTTAAAAAATGATAAACGTGTATTGTGTAAAAATAATTTTCATGCTTTACAATTTTGCCCACAATTTAAAATGTTTTCTGTAAACGAAAGAGTAGAATTTGTTAAAAATAATAGACTTCGTTTTAAATGTTTTTCACCTCAATGCAGCGTTAGAAGATGCCGATCAAAAAATTGTTTCTGCTCTAAGCCGCATAATAAATTATTACATTACCCTAGAGAAATGAAAGGAAATTCTTTCTTCCCCCTGGAGACGATGACAGAGGTTAACCAGGATGAGCCACAATTCGCCTTGAGTGTAAATGCTGAATCTTTCGTTCCGAAAGTAGACGAAACACAAATCGTGGCAACGGCGTGTTTTAAAAACAAATGCCTTTTGAGTACTGCTTTAATTCTATATATAGTGAAAGATAAATATTCAGAATGGCAGACATTTAGAGCCTTGTTAGACTCGGCAAGTGAAACTTGTCTAATTTCAAATGAGTGCGCGAATAAATTACGACTTAAGACCGAAAGAATAAATACATTAATCTCGTGTTTAAATGATGCTTCTATGGTAGTAAATGGGTGTGTTAAAGTGGCGATTTCTAATCAAAGTAAATCTTTCGAAAGGGAATTGGATATGCTCGTAGTTAAAAAAATCACTGATTTTATTCCGCAGAAAGCGTTAGAGATAAATTCTGATTTTTCTAATTTTGTGGAATTAGCGGATTCTAAATTTAATGTTCCCGGCAAAATTGATTTATTATTAGGTGCAAATATATTTTATGAGTTATTGAAACCGGAAAGAATTAAAATAAAAGATTCGCAATTACTGTTAGTCAACAGCGTATTTGGTTATATAGTAACGGGTAATTTAGATTCAATAAATGAAACTAAGGTTCACTGCGGTTTGATTCGTGATGAGGACTTGAATAAAAATTTAGAAAAATTTTGGAAATTAGAGCAGATAGAGGAACCAATAGTTAAAAATAAAGAAAGGCTAATTTGTGAGGAACATTACGCGAATACTCATTTTAGAACTAACGAAGGTAAATATGTAGTATCTATGCCCTTAAAAAAGGAACCCTCGTGTTTAGGTAATTCGAAAGACATAGCCCTCAAACGACTTGGATCGCTGTGGAATCGCTTAGCTAGAGATGAGAATTACTTAAATTTATATCGGGAATTTTTAAGAGATTATGAAAGACTGGGTCACATGAAAGAAGTGACTAACGAAACTGAAACAGATATCACATATTACGCTACCCATCATGGAATTTATCGTCCAGAAAAGTCCACAACAAAACTTAGAGTTGTATTTAACTGTTCTTCGTTAACTGATAATGGAATATCTTTAAATGACATTCAATATAATGGAGGAGTGATACAAGAGGACTTATATGCGCAAATGCTCAGGTTCAGAACTTACACGTATGCATTTACAGCAGACATTAAAATGATGTATCGAACTATATTAATTAACCCTAAACAGCGTAATCTGCAGAGAATCGTTTGGTGTGAAAGTGAACATGAATCACCCAAAATTTACGAACTTTCGACTGTTACCTATGGCACTGTAAGTGCTCCCTACTTAGCACAGAGAACTTTAACCCAATTGTCGATGTGGATGAAGAGGCTAACTTCCCTATAGCAGCTTCCGTTTTACGGAACAATTTGTATATGGACGATGTCCTTTGTGGTGCTGCAACGTTAGAGAGGAGGCAATTGTTCTCAGACAACAATTAAAAGGAATTTTGAAAAGTGCTGGAATGGAGTTGCATAAACTTTGCGCCAATCACGAGAAATTGTCACCGGATCCCGAACAGAATTACAATTTTGCAACTTTAACAGAGACGAAAACGTTAGGAGTGTCGTGAAAGCCGAACCTAGATTGCTTTTTGATTAAAGTGAAAGTCTGTTTGGACAGTTCTTATACTAAAAGAGACGTCTTGTCTACTATTGCCAAGATCTTTGATCCTGTTGGACTGATGGCACCAGTAATTTCCAAAGCAAAGATTTTCCTCCAGCGTTTGTGGAGAAGCAAATTGGAATGGAATGACCTTCTGCCAGCTGAAGAATATCGAGAATGGCAACAATTCCTAGTATCCTTAGAGAATATCAACAATATAGAGATACCAAGGCGTATTCTTGTCGCTTTTCCAGAAATTATTGAGATCCATGGCTTTGCTGATGCTCAGAGCGGTGCTACGGTGCAGCAGTTTACTGCAAATCTAAAAATTTGAAGAGTGAAACTTTAGTTCGGTTAATCACAAGCAAATCGAAAGTAGCGCCTATTAAAAGCCTGACAATTCCCAGACTTGAATTGTGTGCTGCAGTGCTATTGGCAAAACTTGTGAAAAGAGTTGTAGCTGCTTTACAACTAGAAACTGCTGAATTATATCTTTGGTCGGATTCGATGATCGTCTTGGCGTGGCTTCGAAAGGAACCGATGGACTTAAAGACCTTTGTTCAAAATAGGGTTGCCAAGATACAAGAACTCTATCCTAATCAGTTATGGAGACACGTACCATCTGATCAAAATCCTGCAGACTTAGTCTCCCGAGGAGTCGATCCTGATAAACTTTTGCAACAAAACTTATGGTTTAATGGACCAACATTTCTTTCAGGTGATGATGACTATCCAAATCGAACTATAAACTGTAGAGAGAAACTAGATGAATATAATTCAGAACTGAAAAACTGTGTTAATGAACAAATTGAAAACTTTCAATCGGTGCTTAATATTCATGTTAATGATTTTTTAAACGACCTTCTTAATCAAAGCAATAATTATATAACTATTTTACGTGTATTAAGTTTTATTTTCAGGTTCGTGGAAAATTTAAAGGGGATAAATAAAGTGGCTGGTCCACTCACAACAAAAGAATTAGAGAAAGCTGAAACATTCCTGGTAAAAAAGTGCAAGAGCAAGAATTTTCCAGTGATATTAACCATCTTAAAAGTAAGGGGAGTGTGCTACCAAACAGTAAGTTAAAGACATTGAATCCCTTTTTAGATGACAACGGTGTCTTAAGAGTAGGAGGACGATTGTGTAACTTAGAGTTAAGTTTCGATAAAAAGCACCAGATAATTTTACCAAAAAAATAATAGATTAACTTTAATAATAATAGAATATTTTCATAAGAAATATTTACATGTGGCAACTGTATCTTTACTGAATCATATTCGGGAAAAATTTTGGCCGTTGAATGGTAGGTCAATGTGCAGAAAAATTGTATATAAATGTATTGTATGTTTTAAAGCGAAACCAATTGTGTCAACTCAAATTATGGGTAATTTGCCAAAAGAGAGACTTATTACTGATTATCCATTTAATTGTTCAGGAGTAGATTTCTCTGGTCCTTTTTCATTAAAAATAAAGGACAACGTAAAGGAAATTTGTTTAAAGTGTATATTTGTATTTTTGTGTGTTTTGTGTTTAAAGCGGTACATATTGAGTTAGTATCAGATTTAACATCGCAAGCATTCATTGCCGCGTTGAAAAGGTTTATGGCTCGAAGAGGCAAATGTGCAAAACTGTTTTCGGACAATGGTAAAAATTTCGTCGGAGCTAGCAATGAAATTAAAAAACTCCTTGAAATAGTCAGAAACCCAGACGAAAAATTAGCTAATTACTTAGCAGCAGAAGGAATAGAGTGGAAATTTATTCCCGCGAGGTCGCCCAATTTTGGAGGTCTTTGGGAAGCGGCCATAAAGTCATGTAAATATCATTTAAAAAGAGTTGTGAATGGAATTAATTTAACGTACGAGGAACTACTTACGGTCACAGTACAAATTGAGGGAATTTTAAATTCTCGACCGCTTTGCCCCCTATCAAACAATGATGATGATTTCCAAGTGCTTACACCAGCTCATTTTTTAATTAATAGGTCTTTAAATTCGCTAGAAGAGCCTAATTTGACAAAATGTAAAGAGAGTAATTTCAAAAAGTGGCAAAAAATAACTAAGATAGTTCAATTAATGTGGAAATTTTGGAGTCGTAATTACTTGAATCAATTACAACAGAGAGGAAAATGGATGTATGAAAAAAATAACGTTAAAATTGGAGACTTGGTTTTAATAACTGAAGAAAATTTACCAACATATAAATGGGCATTAGGTAGAATCGTAGAATTGTATTATGGCGAAGATAAAAAAGTGCGTGTTGTAAAAATTAAAACTCAGTATAGTACATGTAAAAGAGCCATATCAAAAATTTGTGTTTTACCAATGGAAGATCCTTAAATATAATTTGAATTTTTCATATAGTGTACCATTGCTGGTGTGTAAATTTACTCATTGTTAGTAAAGTGATTTTGTATTTGTATAAAAAAAAATATTGTTATTTGTGAAATCTTGCATTTATATAATGATTTATCTAATTGTATTTCTTCAGAATTTTCAAGTGTTGAATGTGTAAAGTGTTCTAGATGTAACCAATATGAATGTTAATTTAGTAACAATGATTGCATGGTTAAACCAGTACAATGTGGGGCGGTATGTTAGTTCTGTTAATGAACAGCGCCCTCTAGCGGCTTGTAAAATAAACCATCAGTGTATGTGTAACACTCACTCCGAGAGGTAGTCTACGGAGTAGAAAGAAATTAAAGATATCACAGTCCACTGCTAGTGTTGTTTATTGTGTTGAGTCAAATCAGTATCAAAGACTTATTAACAAATATATCTAAATAGCTTTATGAGGTTTAAAAGATTTTCTCTTAAATATTTCATGATCTAATTAATTAACAATTAGAATATCGATCACGCAGAGATTACCGCGATAAGAGATCCCAGAATTATAATCAATAATATTCCTATTGAACATTTAACTTTAATCTAACTCCTGATATAAAACTTTAATGAAACTTTAATCAATATTTACCACACTGCAGTTCAGCTCAGCTTTTTCGGAGATTTTATCCTCCTAGAAATCTCCAATAATATCTTTCTAATTTCACTATTATAACTTCTTACTTCAATCTCTCTCTCCTACTGCTCTAACTTTACGATTCCGTTTGACTTAAATACTTTATCTAATCTGCATAACAAGGAATCCTGTCCTCTTTTTGGAGCTGATTGGAAATAGGTAGGGAATTAAATTTGCCTAAAAAAGACGACTCAGAAGGTTAGTGATAAAGTTCCGTATAGATTTGTCACATCCCTCCAAAAAGAAAACGGGATTTATTCGAAGGACTCATACGTCCTGAAAATATATTACGTAATTCCTATCTTTGTCTTATAGTTCCGACGCCTTTAACTCCTAATTGTATATTACTGAAACTCATTCCTTAAGGAAAAAGGACAAATAAAATTACGATTTATAATTAATTTTTAAACCCCATAACACTGTACAAGCTTAAATTAATCCCTGCACTCTATCCATTCGGCAACGGAGGCGTGGGAAAAACCACCCAAGTGGTGGTAAAAAACCAGCCCCATAGAGTTTACTTAATCACTATACATAAACAAGTTGAATCTTCTTTGGCACTGGAACATCGAGGACTTCAGGGTCAGCTACCCTGAAAGATGAATTTCCATTTGAGTGGTAGGTAAAAGCAGACATGAATTTATACACTTGTCACATGAATTTTATATACAATAAATATCTGGTTCCTTTGCCTTCCCACTCGAAAAAATTTTTGCGCTAGTTAGTGTCAATGGTTAATCCTATCTAACTTCGCCGCGCCCCAAGTCACCAGATTTGAAACAAAATATACACATATATATACACATCATACAATAACAATCATTTTGCAATAAACAAAAAACACAAACAACCAAATGAATTGTCGCATCTTAGCGAAGTCATACATCGAAGTAAACAAATGCAAATTTTACAGATGTTTTCTCCAGAACACAAAAAATTATCACAAAAGCTGTTTTTTCTGTTACAGAAAAAAAAACACACAATGCAGTGTCCACTTTTGCCAGTCTTTAATTTTAAAGTTCGCCCGTGACTTGCTTCAATTGCAAAAATTCTTCACTTGTTCGTACCGCGAAGATAAAGAAACAATACAACCTGGTTTTTGTCTGTTAAATCCTCCTATGTACCGGATCTCCATCCAACGCTTCCATACTGAGGCTTCTCCTTATTCTGCAGTGAGGGATGCCGTTGATTTCGATGTTCCTCTGCTCCTCAGGAATTTCGTCGCTTTCCTTCACTCGGCTGCGTAGATAGTATGGGCAAGGTCTCCTTGTAGTGGCTTGATTCGACCGGACTGGTCTCACCGCTTGTTTGTTGCGTCCTCTCGTTGTTGCTCTGGTCTGGCGGGTTAGGTCATCACGTCCACTACCTTCCGTCCGGGATCCTACTGTAGTCGAAGCACTCCATCTGCGATCAGGCAACCTTGATGGACCTGCAATGGACTCTACTCCTGGTGAAGAGGTATTAGGTCTCTTAAATTTGCAATTCCTGGACGAGATCGAGGATGGGATCGACCTCTTGACTCCCTGCCTTTGCTCAGGAGCGCGTCTTTTCCGGTCCTGGTGCTCAGACCCTGGCAGTGATCTCTTCCTGCACATCTTGGACCGTTTTAAAACTTGGTCCTTCGACTCATACTGACTTAGTTTGCGTTTGTTTCTGGGGATCTCCCGAGCGGTGTTACCCTGCCGTGATCTACACCCCTCACCTTTCTGACTAGAGGTTGTCCTGTGCTCTTTAAACTGCTCTTGATTCAATCTATTCGACCCATGACTAGCTTCTTGCTCGTCATACACAGTTTCTACCGGACTATCCGAACTAACCGTGTCTGTCTGACGAGGTCGGTACACTCGAACCTGATCAATATTAACAGTCGTTTTTCTTCCGCTTTTCCAAATAATCAAATTATTGCCGTTTACTTCCAAAACTCTATAGGGACCTTCAAACTTAGGCATAAAATTTCCAACCTGTTTTCTACCCGCAGCACTTAAGAAATGTGTTTGAAGTAAAACTAAATCGTTCACTTTAATGTGAACATCCCTCCTTCTGCGATTGTAATATTTTTCCCAAGACTTATGCTTTTTTCGCATATTTCGTCTTGCCTCATCGAATAATCTTTCGATGTTCCTACCAACATATTTCATATCCTCTGTAACATTTATGAGCTTGCTAAACGGGGTTATGATTTTCCTCCCCAAAAATAACTCAGCCGGAGTTTTATTTGTTGTTTCATTTACCGCCGTGCGTAGTGCGAAAGCGAACTCATGTAGAAATTGGTCCCAGTTTTCATGGTTTTCTTCAACAAAAGAGGCTATCATTTGAACTAAATTTCTATTCACTCTCTCCGTGAGATTAGCCTGTGGTCGATACGTTACCGTTTTCATATGTTTGATGTCCAACCTGTGACTGAGATGTTCAAACACGTCAGAAATAAATTGGGGGCCGTTATCACTTATCAAAGAAATCGGAGCTCCGTATCGCGCTTTATAGTTATCAAAAAGGGCATTAGCTATTGCCTGGGCTGAAGCTTTACGAAGAGGAATCAGCTCACACCACTTAGTGAAGTGGTCAGATATAACTAATATGAATTTATATCTCTCGGGTCGGGATGCGGGGTAGGGGCCTAATAAGTCTAGCGTTACAATTTCATTTGGATATTTTGAAACTATAGGCATTAAACGACCAGCTGGTAGCGCGTTTTTATAATTAAACTTTTGACACCGGTCACAGGTTGAAACATATTCAAATATATATTTTCTCATAAACGGAAAATAGCACGTGTCACGAAGTTTAAGATATGTCTTCCTCTTTCCGAGATGTCTTGCCATTGGCAGATCATGAAATTCTTTCATTATATCTTTTCTAAGAGAACCAGGAATATAAACTCTTAGCTCTCCACGAGTAGAAAAATACTTCGCGTAAAAGAGGAGACCATTTATTAACTTGAAGTCCTGGGACCAACTCTCGCATACCGTCGCATTAACAGAACCGTCATCAGAGTTTTCTAAATAGCGATAAATATGTCCTAATTCAGGATCTTCCCTTTGCTCCTTAATGAATTGTTCACGTGAATTTATCGCGAGGGCTCTAAGAGCTGCGCACGAAATTTGTGACCCCTCGACACTGTCTACTGGATTTCTCGATACAAGATCTGCGACCACGTTTTGAACACCAGGCCTGTGCTCCCATTCTATGTTAAACTCGGACAATTTCAATGCCCATCGGATCATCCTACTTGACAAATTCTTACCATTGGTTAACTTTGTTAACACTGCGTGATCTGTGATCACTTTCACAGGCAGGGGTCCAAAATAAGTTTTAAACTTATTTAGAGCCCATATTACCGCCAAACATTCTCTTTCGGTAACCGTATAATTACGTTCTGCTTTATTAAGGGTTCGAGACGCGAAAGCAATAGGTTTTTGATTTTGTTGAAGCACAGCACCAATTCCGACCTCACTAGCATCAGTGAATAAATTGAACTGTTCAGAAAAATTCGGTAATTGTAAAATTGGTGCCTCCGTTAGTGTGCGTTTGATCTGATCAAAAGAATCCTGTGCTTCTTTAGACGAGTTAAACTTAGCCCCCTTTTTCTTTAATTGGTACAATGGTTCGCATATATCTGCGTATCGCGGGATAAATTTTTGATACCAACCCGTCATCCCTAAAAATTTTGACACTTCCTGATTATTTTGGGGAGGTTTCATTTCCGTAATTGCCCTAATTTTATTATTGTCAGTTTCGATTCCTTCTTTGCTAATAATCAGGCCTAAATATTTTAGTTTGTCACGGGCGAAGTGACATTTTTCCGTATTCAACGTGAGCCCTGCGTCTCGTAATAAAGTAAAAACCTCATTTAAATGATCGAGATGATCTTTAAACGATGGAGATGCTATTATAACATCATCCATATAGACCAACACGAAACGCCCAATAACAGGTTTGAGTATGATATCGATGGCCCGTTGGAAATTAGGCGCCGCCCCAGAAAGACCAAAAGGCATGCGGAGGAACGCAAAAGTGCCATTGCGCGTGATAAACGCGGTTTTCTCTATATCCTTCGGACTAATCGCTAATTGAAAATAGCCACTTCTGAGATCTAGAGTGGACATAACGCTGGTGTGAGGAATATTGGTGAGTAAGTCATCAATCACCGGTAATGGATATCGAGGATATTTGGTAATTCCATTTAATTTGCGATAATCGATCGCGAAACGATACGCCTCGGGAGAATCTGGAGGAAGGTCATTTTTCTTTCGTGTTAGAACGACTGGAGATGCGTAAGGCGAATTAATAGGACAAATTGTACCATCCCGTAACATCTTATCGATGTGATAATCAATAATGCCTTGCTTGACCCGGTCGTACCTGTATGGTCTCGACACTACCGGTACCTTGTCTCCAGTATCTATCTCATGATATAGAATATGCGTTAACCCCGGCTGATCGGAAAATAACCCCTTAAAATTATTAAATAAAGCTTTTAATTGCCTCTGTTGCTCGTCACCAAGTTTTGATCCTGTGAGATCAATATCAACCGGTTTCTCTTCTTTCGGCAATTGTTTGATCAGATTGTCGGGATTTTCATTTCTGATCAAAATCCAATGTCAATCGTGACGCCTTCATAAAATCAATTCCCAAGATGCATTGGTATTGCATGTTGTCTAGAATATGGAATTCCCAGGGTTTCTGAAATTCCCTGATCCTAATATGCAATTCGATCCGACCTAAGTGACTACATGGGGCTCCTTGTGCTGTCACGACTCTGTCTTTCGTCTTTTGACGAGGTCGGTATGAAAAATATTTGCGGTATACCTCCCCCGAAATAAAAGATTTCTCCGCTCCCGTGTCCCATAGTGCTATAATAAAGGTTTCGTTTAATAGAATAGGGACATACGGTAATTCAACTGGGGTCATCCTTATAGAGGATACTCTGATAGGCCGATGATCCGAAACTGGAGGATTTTCCGTACCCCGCGATCTATTACCCCCATATTCACATCGATCGCTTAAAAGTTTAAATATCTACTTCGTTCATTTTGACCCCGAAATGAACTATTTCTCGACCCACTTTGTCGTGCGCCCTGATTGTGGAATCGCTGATCCGATTGTCCACCTTGGCGTCGACCCTCGAATCTCCGATTATTTGCGAAACCTTGGTTTTCGAATCGATTAAATTCTCCTTGTGGTCGGCTATTATTGGCGTATCTCGCATTATTTCCGTTTTCCTTCCAATTTTCTTGTCTATTCCGGGTATTAAAACGATTGTTTTCATTAGGGTTGAACTTCTAAATCCCTCACTCGAACCTCTGATCTGTCTATGCATAAAACGTTCTTCGTATTTATCAACGATTTGTAGGAGATCGGCAGTATTTCGTGGATGTCTAACTTCGACATAATCCAAAATTTGAGGTTCTAATCGACTAACGACGTGATCAATTAATTTTTCCTCCGACATTTCTAGTTTAAGGACCTTATGAATTTTCAATAATTCATAAATAAAGTCCGAAGGCTGCTGATCACGCCTTTGCGATGAAGAATAAAATCGCGTTTCTAGTTCTGACCTGTTTCTGACCACAGGGAATTGTTCCGACAATGCCTGTTTTAAGTGTGCGTAGTCTGTTGCCTTATCTTCAATGACCCTATAACCAAAAACTTCGAACCAGTCTAGTGCCCGTCCTTTGAGATGACCTTTCAAGTAAGCACACGCTAGTTGTGCAGGTATCTCATAATACGCGAGATTATGATCAATATTCTCCAAAAAATCATCTATGTTCTCAACCCCCGAAAAATATTGTTCCGGAATGATTCTAAAACTGGATCCGACTCTATTCTCGGGATTTATTCGTTTGGCGCCATTGTGAAGGTCCCCTTGGACCTCACTTTGAGAACGAGAATAAGTTGGAGTCATATAAAAACCAGTAGCCATTTTTATAAATAACTTTATTTGGTTATCTTATCCAAATAGTATCAAAGACTTATTAACAAATATATCTAAATAGCTTTATGAGATTTAAAAGATTTTCTCTTAAATATTTCATGATCTAATTAATTAACAATTAGAATATCGATCACGCAGAGATTACCGCGATAAGAGATCCCAGAATTATAATCAATAATGTTCCTATTGAACATTTAACTTTAATCTCACTCCTGATATAAAACTTTAATGAAACTTTAATCAATATTTACCACACTGCAGTTCAGCTCAGCTTTTTCGGAGATTTATCCTCCTAGAAATCTCCAATAATATCTTTCTAATTTCACTATTATAACTTCTTACTTCAATCTCTCTCTCCTACTGCTCTAACTTTACGATTCCGTTTGACTTAAATACTTTATCTAATCTGCATATAACAAGGAATCCTGTCCTCTTTTTGGAGCTGATTGGAAATAGGTAGGGAATTAAATTTCCCTAAAAAAGACGACTCAGAAGGTTAGTGATAAAGTTCCGTATAGATTTGTCACACCTTTTTGAAAAATATAAATTAAAGTGATCGCTTTAATAAAATTTACTTGAAAATGTCATAAGTGTAAATAGACATCAGTGGCGTAACGTACACCCCCGCATTGTAGAGGGGGCAAGGATTCTAGGGAGCCTTAAGCCTGACTGACGCCAAGTACGTATTTGGGCTTGGGGCCCAAAACCTGACTTTGCAGGGGGCCCCTAATATTCTGCGTTACGCCACTGATAGACATATGTATTGAAAACCATTATTATATAAGAATTCACCATAATTGTTTAAGATATACTTTTCTCGACTTTTTGTCGATAATCGCTTCAGTTATTCAAGTTCTTCAGTTTCTATTGAAATCATTGATTAATCCGATAACTGATGTTGCTGTTGCTGCGAATGCCACCTGTCTGAATCAGATCGAGATCCACGAAATTCATCGCGGGAAAGGGCTAGATGTACACCTGTCATTTGCCGCAGCTCCGATAACCGATATTGTGCTATAGGAGCTCTAAGATAACTTTTAATAATTCTTAGTTCAGAAAACCTTTTTCAGCTGTTGAAGTTGTGACAGGAAAGTTAAAAAAATATTAGCCATGCTGTTATATGATCCAGAAAATTGGAGTCGAAACCAAAACAGTCATCAATAATATTAAAATTCAAGAGTAAACAAACATATATATCTATCTGAGGCTATCTTCTCATGAACTGCTGAAAGCAGAAATTCGCCGAAGGTATCAAAAGTTGGGAAATGATCCGTGGGATCCATTTTGACCATTCGAAATTACGATTAGTCAAAAAGATATTAATTAAAAACGATAAAATGCGTCAATCTATTACTAAGACACTCCGAAGAACGGAAGCGAGAAAATTTTTTCCGACATTTCCGTCCATTTTAAAACTGCAATGCTTCCATTCCTATCAAAATCAGACAAAATGTAACTCCGGAATCGGATTGTAATTCCGGTCAATCTACCATTATCACATCGGGCTTTGGCCACGGATTCCCAGCTACTTCGCAAAAAGGTCAGCCAAAGTAGAATATACAATATTAATTGCAAGTATTTGGTACTTTGGCCAAAATGGGAATTGACCAGCCAATTCGCGAGCTTCGGGCTTTGGCCGGATCAAATACATCTATTGCTAAACAATTGAAAATTGCTGAAGTTCTTGCACATTTCAAACACAACTAATGTGTTTTATACATGTTTTATACATATTTATACATGTTTTATACATATTTATACATGTTTTATACATATTTATACATATTTTCAATTTTTGAAATATGTATATTTTCGAAAGATGGAGAAGTTTGATAAATATAAAATCATACATATTTTTCATTTACTTGAATTATTAATTAGCATTTCTTTTATGATTTTATTGATCCAAGGAATTTATAGTAAAAAAGTAGTGTTGCAAGAAGTGATTTTGTATTTTCTAAAATATTAACAAAAATTTTGTGAAAGCTGAAACTCATTGTTAAATTTACCTATATATATTGTAATTAACTGATTAAATGATTGCATAGAAGAATAGAAAGAAATAATTATTGAAAAGTTGTTTATTTGTATTTACAATGCAATTTTAATAGTTGCTATAACCAAGTGATCGTGCCTTTTGAACTCCTGGCCATCATTTCTTTTGTGGATTTAAGTCTTGTCTACAAGACTTGTCATGATGATGTTTGATATATATTGAATCTGATGAAGCTTAAAGTCCTGACATGATGTGGAAGTTTGGAGAAAGGGGTGTTAGCTCAGATATCATCTTTGTGTCTTCACTGTGGTTCAAACTTGATGTCTGTCACCTTGCATTAAATGCTAATAATCAAGCAAAGTATTTTTTATTCATAAGTAATGGTATTCGAAATGTACATTGCAGATACATGACTACACTTATGAATATTCAAGATGTGCTTTTAGAATGCATGTAATTTAATATACTTCTTCAGCTACAAGTTACTGACAATGTAATGAAACCATATTCCGTGCAAAAGTATTTTTTAAGCAATATATAATTATCATAAAAAATTTTATACTTATTTTAGTTGTCTTTCTCGTACTGTTAATTTTTATATCCTTAAAATTTATCTTTTGTATTTCTTTTATTAAAGAGTAAGCACTCTATTTTTTATTATACCAAATGAAATATTCACCATTAGAGGTATACTAACCTGTGTTGGCACTAAATAGCGCTATCATCGCCATAATATGTTATATATCTGTATGGAGAGGATTTGAAAGAAGCTCAGTCTCTCATCACAAGATATCCTGGACTGTTAGACGTATTGACTGGAAATCTGGCAAACGTGATTCTTTTATCGATTAAAGATTTGCTAAGAACAGATTTTGGAAACAGAACATTTAGAAGTAAATTTAATGTTGGATTGCAACAAACAAACAGAAATTAAATTATCTTTCATGTTTAAAAAGCTAAGCTTTGATTTTCAGAATGTGTATCATAAAAATTTAATTGGGTATCCAATATTCTTAATTAATGTATCGCAGCAACATCTAACTAATCAGATAAATGCTTGCTCTTTTGTTGTTATATAGTGTCCCAAAATGCATTTGTAGGCTCTATTATTTGTTTGTTTTTTAAAATTAAATAATTTTTTATACATTTGTTATGTAACAAGAGGAAAAATTTATGGAATGTTATTAGGATGTAATACTCTCTCTCTCTCTCTCTCTCTCTCTAATAGAAGATAGTCGTTTTGATTCCAGATTGTATCTGTATCAGATTGTATCTTTGATTCAGTTACCTGTACACATTCTACACTATCTTCTAAACACTACATGCCTATATCATGTTAGTAAGATTCTTGACTCTAGACTTTATTCAATTAGGATGCAACTCCTTCCTGTTCTACATTCACATGTTTTGCACTATCATTTCCAGATAAGGATATTTTGTTATCAACATAACAAATAATCTGTTTGGATTGTTCATCTGTCGAATCAATATATTTTTTTAGCTTACCAAATTATTTTCTGATAGATTAAAAACATTTTTTTCTTGGAGTTCTAGCTCTAGGTCTAAATTTTGATAACCTTATTGTGTGTTCTTGAATTTTTAAAAACGCTAACTTTTAAAATATATATGATAATTTTGGGTGACATTCAGTGGCGTAACGTACACCCCCGCATCGCGGGGGGCACAGGGCTCTAGAGGGCCCACAGCCTGACTATCGCCAAGTACCTACCCTTTGTAAAATCCAACTTGGGGGCCCAAAACCTG
The DNA here is from genome assembly GCA_019973935.1 of Trichonephila clavipes. NCBI lineage: Eukaryota > Metazoa > Arthropoda > Arachnida > Araneae > Nephilidae > Trichonephila > Trichonephila clavipes. The sequence continues at coordinate 1,485,013 of BMAU01018604.1, forward strand.
ACTTTGCATGGGGGCCCAAGTGTTCTCCGTTACGCCACTGGTGACATTCATGCATATTGTTACGAATTTTGTGTAAATAATTTGTATTTGAGTGTTTAATGCATTTATATTACCCTATGTTATATTTATTTCATGTTAAAATTGTACTATTCACAAGCAATGCGCCCCTTACGTTATAATGGCGATTCAATGAGAACTTGGCAAAATCTTGGCGGTAGAGCCAAATTGGCATCATTTTTGGCGGCCAATTTGGCGACCATGTTGGCGAGTTCGGAACCCTCTGGAATCTTCTAGAAAGTAGTGGATCTATCCACTAATGTCATGAGCGGTTATATTTCTGGAAGTTTCTGTCGCGCTTATAAATAAAGATGCTCGCCGGTACGGCGAGGAGTCTCGATTAAACCCGCGAGTAGTGAGGATTGTTTCGATTAGCGATTAGCTCGGCTGTGCTTGTGAATAATCTTTATTTACGTGTATTTTTAAACACTGATTATTGTGTTTGATTGCTGTTGAAGGTGTCGGATATTTACCCTGTGAATGTTGCCGCTGAATCCTGTGTTGAAAGGATTGGATTTTTGATAATAAATTCGCATCGCTCTTAAAGAACTGTTTATTTTCTTTGTGTTTGTTGCATAAAATCCACGAACCCGGATCTACGTAACAATATATATTTATATGTTTTAGAATTTTAATATTTTAACAATTGTTTGGCACAGTATAACCAAAATCAGCTTTTGCGCCATTAAATCCTAAATTCACTCACTCTCTCATTCGGATGACATTCTTGTATCTATCAGGAACATTATTTTATACTTTCCTTTCATCAGCAGACTTATTGCCCTTTTTCCTTCCATACTTTTTTTTATTCCTTATCAATTTCATTTCCTTACAATGTAAACATGATTTATGTATTTCAGCAGCCATATTTCTGTACATACTTTCCTTTAAATTTGTGAGCGTTTGAAACATTTTTAGCAATACAGCACAGTCATAGGTTTTTTTTGCAAGTATCCAATCTGTTTTTGGGCCAAAGCCAATATGTCAACTTAGTATATTGCACAAAAAATATATTTTTATTGTTTTCATATTTTATGCTTTAAAAACACCTTAACTGTATATCAAAAATTGATTCCGTATTTCAATATTTGTACTTTACTACACAAATTGTAAAGTTCTCACATTAAAATGTGCAAAATGCACTGGTTTATAAGAAATCGAAAAAACTGTAGAAAAATATGTATTAACTTTTAAGGACAGGTTAACTTTTAAGAATTTTACACTTAAGGCCCATATGAGGGCTATTGGCGATTGATTTCTTAATTTTGAATCACGGTCAAATGATGACAAAGGCCTAAGATGGTATCTCATCATCTCTTACTCTGCTAATTTCCTCACTATGGCGAGTGATGACTTTGAGGTGTTGTTTCTAAATAGAGAGAATTTCGAATATTTTATGTAAAATATTCGAATTTGTATTTTTTTAAATTCGATTTTATATATAATGGTCTTCAATCTATTATATCTTTCAAACAAAATTAAATACTATCTAACTGTATGCTTGTCCAATATTTTCAAAAAATTAGAAACTGACTTTAAAACATATGAAAACAATTCTGCATCTGAAAATGCTTTCTCCACAGTTGATTAAAAGTTTTCCACTTAGTGAACAGTCTAATTTTTAAGTGATCAGAAATGATCAATACTTTTGAAAATTTTAAATGAATCTGGTATTTTTAATGACTGGCCCATTCTACGTTTAACTCGAAAAAATGCGATATGCTAATCTGTAGTAGTTAAAATGCATTTAAGCAACGACAATAATTGTCTTTTTTTTAAAAAATCAGTAGATTTTTGATTTAAGTCTCGGATATAAATGTATTTCTGCTAAAATTCCCTCAGGAATTTATTGAAAAGCCCTATATGTATGTGTATGTTTGTATGTGCATGTATGTTTGTGAGTGTATGCTTATATATGTGTGTGGATACTTGTGTTTATATATGTAAATGTGTTATATTTCTCACAAGTTAATGATTGAAGATATACATATATGAAAATCTTTAAAAATATATTAAAATACTCAATGTTAATATCTATTGAAATTATAAAACATTATATTACTAAAGTATTATTGATGCAAAGCAATAATTGTGTCAAGTAACAATGCTGAAACAGACCTTTATTACTGGAGTTAATTATGAATCAGCAATAATATAATTTCCATTCACTTAACAATAAAATCAAAAAACATCCAACAAAAAAAGTCGAAGAAAACCTCATATATGTGTTGACTTTTGAAAAGTAAACTTGCGTTTGAGTTTAAAGTGAATTTTAAGTCGTTGTTCTTAAATATTTTATAACGTGGTTGATTGAAAAAGAACCATGGAGATTGAGGTTTGGTTCGAGATGTACTTTTACGTTTTTTATTGCGGAATATCTATCATGTTAGAGAATAATTTGTCTTCATTTTACAAAATCGTTGGTTACGTACTTTTAATTGAAACTATCAAATACTGCGCATTTTTCAGATTGTTCGAAAAAAGCCAATGCAACACTCCCACTCCCACTGTCCATTCGATTACCACCTCTAAAATTCGCCGCGATATTCAACCTCCATTGGCTGTACTGGATATAAGACCAAAATTGATCTTGGAACACAAGAAAAAAAATGTTATTACCAAAATTTACTCAGGATTTGTATTCAAAATCTGTGACGCTTTGATGATCGAAGATCAACTTTTTCCGATGGAGCAGAACAGCAACTGGATTGGGAAATTAAACAGAAAATCGAAAAAGAAAACCCTCCTGTTGTTCGTTTCGTCGTCGTTTACAAGATCTGCGTTGCTTTAAATCTTTGTGCTCAATTGTGTCCAGTGCCTACAATCAACGCATCGATTTGTAACACGCAACAGAGACCGAAAACAAAGAAAAACTTCCCTAAAGTTCATTCTACTTTTGTTTTCAACATTTGCAGAGCTTTGGATCTCGAGACTGTCTTAGCTTCTCCATATAGAAATCAAATCAATATTGATAATATTAATAAATCAATACAAATTTTAACAATATGTTTGAACCAAGAAGAAACTCGTTCAGCTGAAATAAACAAACCACATCACTTCCACAAAAGTATCCTAATAATTTTACTGTGCAGGCAGTGCAGCCTAAGCCAAAAACTATTTGCAGATATTCATGACCATAATGCCGGGACTGCACTTCAGCAGGTATTTAGTGGTCATGCAATACAAAAACTCATCATGAAAGAAATGCCGGGACTACTCCTCAGCAAGTATATTTCAACCAAATAAGACAAAAACTTCTTGCAAGTATAACATTACTAAAATGCCGGGTCTGCCAATGAGCAGGCATTTAGAGGTCATACAATTCTCATTGTGGAAGAAATGCCGGGACTGTTCCCCAGTAGGCATCTTCAGCCTATAAGGCAAAAACTTCTTACAACGTGAATAAAATACCGGGATTGCACATCAGCAGGCATTTTGCAGTCAATTGAAAAAATTCTGTGTAAAATTTATGCAAATGTATTTGAAATATTTTATAAATACATATGCAAATATAGTGCAAAAAGTCTTTTTCCTTTTAGCTAAATAACAGAAATTTTCATTCCTTGATCTTAAACAAATTTAATTATTTTGAAATATGTGTATAAAATTATCTTAATATTAGATACATCAGTTTCCTTGTCTATTCATTATGTGAGTAAATTCGTACCAAATATGTAATTTGACGTATGTTATGGAATATCTCAGGGATTATGTATTAAGAAACGAGGTATAAAGAGATAAATTCCTTTTAGCGCATTATAATAACTATAATATCTAAGTATTAGATCTCTACGTTTTTTTTCTATAAAACATCCACCTACTCCTCCTAAAAGTCTAATGACAACTTTCCACGGAAATCCAACAGAAAACACATGATTACTTTAATCATGGGACCGTCATGAACTCGTCCCATTGAAAACAATATTTTAACTACAAGCGTATGGAGAAAAAATACGTATTCCAAACACAAGCAAGATAAAGATTGATTTTTTGAAAAGATGTACATGTGTATATAAATATCTCTTCTCAAATAAAAATATTTAACTATAATTTAAATTTCATCAAACAAAAATTCTGTTTTGAAATTATTCGTTTACTTTTATTTTCCCCCACCGGCAAGTAAATCAAGAACTATTAAGATTATATATATACATATATACATGTGGGAAAGTTGTATTCTTTACGATTTCGAATAATTAGAATATTTTTAATTTCCAGTGTACTTCGAGAGAGAGATATGTAGGAGATGGTGGCCTCAAACGAACTGAATTGAATTTAGAGGCCAATCGAGGAACTCGGAGCGTTTGACGTCAAACGCATGAAGCATCTCAATGCCCAATCAGGGATTCGAGCGATGACGTCGAGCGCTTATAATCCCTAAGCGCGGGATCGTTTTTTTTTTTTTTTTTGGCTTGCTTGCCTTCACTCGCACACCGGACACGACGGAGTGAGCTCGATGCCTCTTGGCCTTCAGAAACGGCATTTCTTTAAACCTAGAAATGTTTGACGCCCCCATCTCTATAGGTGAATCCTGTTCTCTTTCCGAATTAACTTTTAATCTATTTTCTTGTAAGCAATTTAAATCTATAAATATAATCTGTTTTCTTACTTTAATAAATTGATTTGTTCTTTAAATTTGGTTCAAGCTTTCTTTCGTTAAGAATTATATCATTGCCCCTAGACACCCGTCCCACAAATTGGGGGCTCGACCGGGATGTTAAACTCGTTTCTTCGTATTAGGCATTTGCCTATATATATAGCAATAGCCTTATTCATTATTTTTTCCTCGTGCTCACCTTTCAGCGACTTTTCTTTTTTTTTTTCAAAACGTCGAGACCTCACCCGTCCGTCGGTGTCGATTTCAACTTCCTTTTTAATGTATTTTTTTAAAGTTTGCTTTGGAAAGAGTTCGCCAGCGCGATCCTGAGTGCGTCGTCAACAATTCCAGTGAAATTCAATTTGCATCGTTCAGGAATTTCGTCGTGATACATTCTATTTTTCCGGGCGTCGTCACCGAGAATCAGCGAATCGCCATTTTATTTTAAAGAAAGGCCTGCCAGCGATCCTAAGTGCGTCGTCATCCATTCCAGTGAGGATCAGTTTGCATCGTTTAAGATTTTCGTCGTGATCCATTCTGTCTTTTCGAGCGTCGTCATCGAGGGTCAGCGAATCGCCAGTTAATTCCCGCCAATGATCTAAGTGCGTCGTCATCCATTACAGTGAAGATCAACTTGTATCGTTCAAGAATTTCGTCGTGATCCATTCTGTCTTTTCGGGCGTCATCACCGAAAATTAACGAATCGCGCCAGGTCAGTGTGGTACTTTCTTATCAAATAACGATTGCAGAAATTTACGAAACTATCGTCTGTTCATGTCATTTTAAAATTCTTTTTTCATGTGATTAATAACTAGGAATCGTGAATATTTTATTTTCTCCTCGCATAAATTCGTTTCGTAAAAGTGTTTTGTAGTGAGAGTATGTTGTCTAATTAGCGGTAGTTGTGGCTAATAAGTGATTTGATTGCGAATAGGAATGATTTGTGAAAATTGTGCATTGTTTTGGATAATATTTTTAGCAACTGGGAAATAGATATTTTGTCTATTTTTTTTAAAATGCTTTTTACGAATATTTTGTGGTTTACTTTTAATTTATATGTTATTATTAATTTTAAGGAATACTGCTTTGCTATATTCTTCCAGTGTGTATTTATTGATTACATTTCGAGAAATTGAGATATTACTGTCATAATTTTTCGATTTCGTTGTGTTAATATTTTTAGTGTCGATTTTAGAATTTTTTAGTATTTGTGAATTTTATTCATATACCTGTTATAATTGTATTTTATCTGCGTTTTGTCTCTCCTTTTGGTTGAGTAAGGGAGCTTTTCCTGCGTTATTGTATAAACGTTTCGCATCCGGATTAAGTATTTAGGGGAAAATTGGGCTTGGTTTAAAATTTTAAATTTGTTCTCTGAGCCGTCACTCTTGATCTTTGGTTGCAAAAATGGCATTTCTTCTCTCAAAGAAAAAGGAGCATCTAATAGAACTCGCCAAAGAGTTGGGGTTGATCGTCGAAGCGAGCTTGACTAAACCCATGCTAAAGGATCTCATCGTGAAAAGCCCAGATTACATCGAAGATGATGTCAAGGTAATGATCGATAGCATTGTGAAGGATCGCATACGTACAGAAGAGAAATTGCGACGAGAACAGCGAGAATATGAAGAGAAATTGCGACGAGAAGATCGAGAATATGAATTAGAGTAGTTGCGAATACAGGCTGAAAAGAATGCTAATACTATGAATAACCCCGAAAATGTACAAGCACCGAAAGTGATCCACGAAACTTTTCATAAGTTTAATATGAAGGACGATATTAGCTTGAACCTGACATTATTTGAACGACATGCGGAACTGACATTCTTGCCGAAGAAGGATTGGGTACAGAAGCTTATAGGACTGATTCCTATCGACATTGCTCATTTGATTGCCAGAGAGCCAGCGGATAAATGCAACGATTACAACCACGTTAAGGGGTTACTGTTAAAAAGATTTAAGTTATCCCCGGAGAAACTTCGTCAACTCTTTATTTCTCACCGAAAATCTAATGAACGAACTTGGCAAGATTTTTCTACGAAATACAAACATACTTCGATGGATGGATTTCCGGTTCAAATGTAGAAACTTTCGACCAGCTGCGAGAACTAATTATAGCCGACCAAATAAAAAGAGTGCACCGTACGAGCTTCGGGAGCACTTTTTAGATGAATGGTCTACTATTAACTCACCGGCCGAGATAGCAGAAAAAATTTGAAGAGTATGAAAAAGTGTCCGAAGAACATTAAGACCGAAATTTTACAATTCATTTGCCAAGGGGAAGATACGAAGCCAGCGGATCAAGCGATACTTACTTTCAAAGAACTGAATATCCCCAGGGTGGAAGTAATAGGCGTGAGAGAAAACATTTTCAATTGAACGGTACCTCCTACTCCGGGAAAAGTAAACGACTAACCTGTAGCTACTGTAAAGGACCAGGTCATTATGCCGTGGATTGTACGAAGCGCCCCCAAATGTTCGAAAATTAATAACTCTACAGACTCCTCAATCCAAATCTGCTCACGAATCTCTCGAGAAAGAATTAAGACCAAAAAATAACCATGGGGAACAAGATTATTGAAGCTCTCATTGACAGCGGCAGTTCAGTTTCACTCATTCGAGAAGATGTAAGCAAAGGAATCATCGAGCCGTCGAAACTCTCGAAAGACATTTCAGTATTGATCGGACTGGGGAAGTACGAAGTCAAAACAAAAGGGTCGTTCCAGAGAAAGATTGAACTAGATGGAGAAGAATATTCTCTGACGTGGCATGTCGTTCCTACGCCGAGTTTGGAATTTCAAGCAGTAATAGGTTCAGATATACTGGAGAAGGCCTCTGTCTGCTTCTATAAAGAAAGTGTTCAGTTCCGAAAACATGAGGATAAAAATTGTTTCCTGCAAATGCAAGTTTACGAAGCAGAAGTGGAAGACGAAATTGTAGTTCAACATGTTACCAATCCACAAATACGAAGAGAACTGTTTGAATTAATCTCCAACTATGAGCCAAAGAAGACCGAAATGACAAATGTGTGTGTCCATGAGAATTATCCTGAAAGACGACATACCGGTTTACCAACCTGCACGCCGCTTATCATTTTCTGAGAATCGGGATGTCAACAAGCAAATCGACGAATGGTTAGAACAAAGGATTGTAAGACCAAGCTCATCCGAATATGCGAGTCAATTGTATTAGTTAAGAAAGATGGTACCACCCGGTTGTGTGTAGATTACAGAAGACTGAACCGGAAATTAGTCAGGATCGTTTTCCATTGCGTTGATAGAGGATGTATTAGATAGACTACAGGGGAGACAAAGTGTACACAACGTTAGATTTAAAAAATGGATTTTCCATGTTGACGTTAATGAAGATTGCAAGCACCTCACTTCCTTCGTTGTTCCAGACGGACAATTCGAATTTAATAAAGTACCTTTCGGTCTAGCACCAGCCCCAGCGTATTTCAAAGATATGTGTATATTATCTTCAGAGAGCTCATGCGGAAAGGCATTGTAATAATTTACATGGATGATTTGGTGATTCCTGCTAAAGATGAGAAAGAAGGTTTAGAAAAACTAAAGGAAGTATTAGAGGTTGCCTCGAAGTATGGCTTAGAAATGAAGTTTAAAAAATGTCAATTCCTAAGAAGAAAAGTAGAATTTTTGGGCCACGTCGTCGAAAATGGGACAATACGTCCTTCAATTGCAAAAACAATAGCCGTCAAGAAGTTTCCGGTACCAACAACAGTCAAACAAGTGCAGAGCTTTTTATGACTCACCGGTTACTTTCGCAAATTTATTCCAGCGTACTCTCAAATAGCGAAACCATTGAGTGACCTAACAAGGAAAGACAACCCATTTATGTTCGAGCAACCCCAAATGGAAGCATTCGAAAAGCTTAATACTGGACTTTCAGTCAACAATTTCTTAAGCTTTTTTCAGCAAGGAAGAACTACCGAATTACATACCGATGCGAGTCAACAAGGATATGGCGCCGTTTTACTCCAAGAAGCAGAAGACGGAAAATTACATCCTGTCCAATATATGTCGCAGAAAACGACTCCAGCAGAAGAAAAATATAGTAGCTATGAACTGGAAGTTCTTGCTGTTGTCAACGCTTTAAAGAAATTTCGCACCTACCTTCTGGGAAATCATTTTAAAATCATAACGGACTGTTCAGCTTTTCAAAAGACTATGGACAAAAAAGATTTAGTTACTCGTGTAGCAAGATGGGCATTACTGTTAGAAGAGTACGACTACGAGATTGTACATCGTTCCGGCCAGAGAATGCAACATGTAGACGCTTTCAGCAGGTACCCAGTCACCATAATTACAAGCGATACTCTCACCGCAAGACTACAAAGAGCCCAACAAGAAGACGAAAATATTCAAAATTTAAAGTCACTAATAGGAACAAATAATGCTACGGACTTTTTTACTAGGAATGTGAAATATTATACAAATACGTAGATGGCCGCGAATTAATAGCTGCACCAAGGGATATGCAAACCGAGCTAATCAAGTTAGCTCATGAGAAAGGGCACTTCTCATCCGCTAAAACAGAAGAAATTGTAAAACGAGAATTTTTTATACCTATTTAAGCAAACAAGTACAAAACGTGATCATTAACTGTGTATCTTGTATACTAGCTAACAAAAAGTGTGGGAAAAAGGAGGGATTTCTAAATCCTATTCCAAAAGAGGACGTGCCATTAAGCACTTATCATGTAGATTTTATTGGACCTTTGCCGTCTACCAACAAAAAGATATATCAACATATCCTCACAATAATTGATGCCTTTACTAAGTTTACTCGCTTTATCGTAAAATCCACCACCTAGACGATGCACTGGATAAATTAAAGCTACAACAAAAGACTTTCGGCAATCCCAAAGAATAATAACAGACAGGGGGTTCTCCTTTAACTCCAAAAAGGATTTGATGATTATTGTACCGAAGAGAAAATCAAAATCTGCAGATCACCACCGGCGTACCCCGAGGGGAACGGTCAGTGGGAGAGAATCCACCGAACTCTAATCCCCGTTTTGACCAAGTTGTCAATGGACGATCCTACAAAATGGTACAAATTCGTAGACCGACTTCAAAGAATTCTAAATAGCACCTCCAACCGAAGTACCAAATGGTCTCCATTTGAACTATTGACTGGCGTTACCATGAGAAATAGGGAAGACCTTTACCTGAGAAACCTATTAATGGAAGAGATGGTAGAATTGCAGGAACAGAGAAACCAACTACGACAAGATGCGAAAAGAAATATTCAGAAGATCCAAGCAGAAAATAAAAACCTACGATAGGAAACGCAAGAGGGCACCCAGGTATCAGAAGGGAGACTTAGTGGCCATCCAGAGAACACAATTCGGATCAGGTTTAAAATTAAGGCCTAAATTTTTAGGACCATACAAAGTAATCGAGGTTAAACCTTGAGATAGGTATAATTTAGAAAGAGTAGGTAACCATGAAGGTCCTAAATTATAACCTCTTCCGCCGATTTAATGAAATTTTATTCACCGGGATGAGAGATTGAACGTTTAATTCATTGTGTACTGTGCTTCTCTTTTATTTTTATCTATTGTCATTGGTGTTTTTTGTTTGCGTGAGTTAAGTTGTAATTTCTTAAATTTTTAATGTTCTAGAGCAAATTATTCGACGTTATGTCAAATCACTGGGGTCAGTGATTCCAGGATGGCCGAACTTGTGGGAAAGTTGTATTCTTTACGATTTCGAATAATTAGAATATTTTTAATTTCCAGTGTACTTCGAGAGAGATATATGTAGGAGATGGGGGCCTCAAACGAACTGAATTGAATTTAGAGGCCAATCGAGGAACTCGGAGCGTTTGACGTCAAACGCATGAAGCATCTCAATTCCCAATCAGGGATTCGAGCGATGACGTCGAGCGCTTATAATCCCTAAGCGCGGGATCGTTTTTTTTTGGCTTGCTTGCCTTCACTCGCACACCGGACACGACGGAGTGAGCTCGATGCCTCTTGGCCTTCAGAAACGGCATTTCTTTAAACCTAGAAATGTTTGACGCCCCCATCTCTATAGGTGAATCCTGTTCTCTTTCCGAATTAACTTTTAATCTATTTTCTTGTAAGCAATTTAAATCTATAAATATAATCTGTTTTCTTACTTTAATAAATTGATTTCTTCTTTAAATTTGGTTCATGCTTTCTTTCGTTAAGAATTATATCATTGCCCCTAGACACTCGTCCCATATATATATATATATATATATATATATATATACTGCTGGCCACAGTTAATGCAACACCCTGAAGGAAGTATGCAAATAACATGAAATTTACAACATGCATTAGCGGAGGTGAGATATGCAAATGATTAGAATTTCAGCGCAGACACACATCACGCGTGCCTGTGGCGCCATCTCAAATCTCTATTTAAGGCTTGGAGATTTCGACGATTTCAAGTTCGGCAATGGTGTTTTTCTTGTGGTTTTTTGCAAAGAATGATTAGTTATGTCTCGTAGAAAACAGTGATCAACTTTTGATCAAGTATCCGAGTTCGACTGAGGAAGTATAGTGGCTTACTGAGACTGTGGATTATCTTTCAGGGAAATCGGTAGTCGTGTTCAACAAAACCAAACAACTGTAATGTGGATATATGACCGTTGGATGAAGGAGGGTACAACGGACCGACGTGGTCGATAGCATCCACGTCAGTGCACCACTTCCCGTGAGGACAAGTAAATTGTGCGCATGGCAGTGACGGATCGCTCAGTCACATCACGAACCATAGCACAGCACATTGAGTCTGTAACGCATCATTTAGTGTCTGCGCGTACCATACGACGCCGTTTACAGCAGAGTGGTCTGTCCGCAAGACGTCCATTGCTTGGTCTACTCTTGACGCAGAACTACAGACGTCTCCGCCGCCAATGGTGCGATTAAAGAAGGTTGTGGGAGGCAGAATGGAATGAAGTTGTCTTTACTGACGAGTCACGCATCTGTCTGCAACACAAAGATGGTTGGATTCGAGTCTGGGGACACCGTGGAGAGAGGATGCGCACCGCCATATTAGACCTGCACCGGGTATTATGGTATAGGGTGGTATTGGATATCACTCTCGCACTCCTCTAATACGCATTGCCGGTACTTTAAACAACCAGCGCTACATCTCCGAGGTGTTGGAGCCAGTTGTCCTTCCTTACCTTCAGGGCTTGGCCACAGCCATATTTCAACAGGATAACGCGCGACCACACGGGGCACGCATTGTCCAAAGGTTCTTCGTTAATCACCAGAATGAGTTGCTTCCTTGGCCGGCTCGCTCTCCGGATCTCTCGCCGATAGAAGCTGCTTGGTCTGCTCTACCCAAGAACACATCCAAAGTCTCTTTGAATCAATGTCTAGTCGTGTAGCAGCGGTGTTCTCCAACAATGGCGGCTACCCTGGCTACTGATTCTGGTAGGAACCACACTTCACATAAGTCTAAATTTAATCATTTGATGCTTAGTCAACATGTCATCCACAAAATAAATTTTGTTGTGCTATCTCTTGTCTTTCTTGGTGTTGCGTTTAGGGTGGATAGCAGTGTATATATACACAATGGTCCCAGGGTTCTTGGGGGCACAAAGTCTGACTGATTTAAAGTACGTACCCTTTGTAAGAACCGACTTTGGGTCCGAAACCTGACTTTCCAGGGGGGTGGGCCTAATATTCTCCGTTACGCTACTGTATATAGATATATATGATTAAAACGTTCTTCTGAAAATACGAAATCTATATGTCATAATAGAAAAGAAGATAAAAGTATTTATATCATTCATTTTAAACTTTTCTATTCAATACATGTGAATGCAGGGGCTTTCCTGATTTCATCTTCGAGCAAAATATACTAAAAAAAATTGCAAAAAAAGGAGACTTTTCGAAATTAGATAATCATTGACTTCAAATGCAACGATGTATTTTAAAGCTCCCTATCCGACTTAATGCTCAATGAATATTTTTGATACAAAACGCGATGCGATGCCAAAACTTCATTCTCCTGAAGTAGTGAAAAGAATGAAATATAAAAGGCAACACAGTTTCAATAACCAGTTTTCGCATAATTTCAAAGCTCATTGTCATTGGCTGTCCCTGAAAGTAGCTTCACACAAAACCAAGTCGGGCTGGTGACTTCAATTCATATTCATCGAGCCATATTTTTCATTCGGTATTTTCAATGGCGGGGTGCTTCGGCTGGGAATTTTATTCTTTTTAAAAAATTTTTTTAAAAATTTTTTTTAAAAAGGGTTTTTTTTTATAAACTTCCTTTCATGAAAGTACCAGGGTATGCAAAATTTGAATACGTAGGAGTCTCCTTTATTGAAAGGCGATGATCTTAACCCCAAGGCAATGCAAAATCATGTATTAAAGCTCCTCCGTCGAATGCAAGAACGATCGGATCAATTTTTCTGTTTGATCAGCTAATTAAACGTACGGGGTCGCTACGCTAGGAAACACGACTAGAAATATTATGACGGCGAACTTAATAATAAAATGAACCGGGATTTGGAAGTCCCTTTTTCGAAAATGAGTTTCTCATCCTGTGTACTTTGTGAAGGCTTTTGGTATTCTTTTGAAAAGAGAGGTTATAATAAAACACACTCTGGATATATATTGTTATTTTGAAAGACTTGGAATACAGGAAAGGGGCTATAGGATTCCCGTACCTAAGGCTATATTGTAAGTTGAATTCTTTTCATATCAGTATGAATTTTTATTCTTTATGAATAGTTATTGTTAGACGCGTTGGCTTAAACCAGTCCCGAGAAAGTGATTTTCCGATATTAGTTATCAGTGTTTATTTTCTACAGTATAGTAGTATATGGTTTCTAGTGGTATATGGTTTAGATATATGACACAAAGGAATTAAGTCATATTTATTAATGCTTTGACGATCATGAAAAATTACGATGGGATAGAAGAAATCAGTCTGCGTAATGATATATCATTTTCTAAAGTTTATATATACTTGCTCCGATTTATTTATGTATAAAGAAATGAAAATTATTTTCTCATTCATCTCTTTCTAGACTAAATATACATAGACTTGTTAAAACTGTCGTTCGAATAGATTTTTGTCTTATGACTTCTAAAACAAATATAAAAGTAATATATCATTAAATTTATATTTATCGTTACAATGGAAGGTAATAAAAATAAGAATTTAATGCATGTCATTGCAATAAGTTAAAAGATTATTGATCAGACAAAAAAGAAAATACAATGACTCTTAAATTCTCATTGGTCAAGTAATTTTTTTCTTTTTTAATCTGTTAGTAAAAAGTACTTCGTACATTAATGCAAAAGTTTTTCTCAAATTTATATGTAGACGAAATAAGTTTGAGTTTCGTCATTTAGCGGGGAGTTTTAAATGTTTTTATCAATGCTTAATAACAGGGTTAAAAGTTGAAATCATCTCATTAAATGTATTTTGCTGGTTTTCAGTATTCTACGTGTAGATTAATATTGTAGGCTGTTTTAGGTACACTTTTTTGCGAGATTACAAAATATAATTGTACCTGTAAAGAACGATTTCAATTCTAAAATTCTGCGAGCTGCATCTAACTGATGCTGGGCGTTGGAGGAAGAAATTCAGTCTCGAGCCAATCAATTAAAGTAACTAAGTTTATTCAGAACTACCGAGTGAGAGTGAGCACGTGATTGCTTCACCCTTTTTATATACAGAACATAATGACGTCACACAACCTCTTCACAGTTACAAAAACGTGGCGCCATGCAGCCACTCATTCACACAAATCATTTTTATTCACAACATACTCCCCCTTTGAGACTTGGGGAGGGTCTCAAACCTATAACAGTTATAATTCAAAAGATCAAGTCTCTGCGGTTCTTTAACCAATCTTCCAAAAGAAGTATATTTTTTTACAATTGCATCATTAGTATTCAAGACCTTTTCATGTGCAGTACTTTTAACAGAAATTGATTCCTCTTTCAACTCCTTATCGCTATTAGCAATCGTTTGTACTTCCAAAGGGAAGATACGTTGCACGGGGCGTATTACTGTTCCATGTTGTGTTTTTAGCCGAACTGTTCGAATTTCCCCATCTCGACCCGGGATTAATTCTATAATCTTAGCTATAGGCCAAGACAAACGTTTCTTATTGTCGTTTCCAATTAAGACCATTTCCCCAATTCGGGGTTCCCGCACCCGATTATCATTCTGTTTTTGTATTAGCTCACTTAGATATTCTTTCCTGAAACGTTGTCTTAAATCACTTAAAAGTTTAATTCTATATTTCATTCTTTTTCTTAAGTCTCTCGAATTCAATTCGTCAATATCGGTAGTATCGGAACAGCGATTCTCTATTAAAAACATTGCTGGAGTAAGAGGGATCAATTCCTGTGGATTTTCAGATATATAAGTTAAAGGTCTACTATTGATTAAGAATTCGCAATCACAAATCACTGTAGACAATTCTTCATAGGACAATATTGATTTTCCAAGAGAACGTCTCAATAGTTCCTTGATAATGCGAACCAACCTTTCCCACCAGCCTCCCCACCATGCGGCGGTGGGTGGTATAAATTTCCAAACTATTTTTTGAGTTGATGTTTCTCTTGATATTTTATGCCTATCCAATTTCGCAAGGTCATTGAAAGCACCTCGGAAATTAGTACCGTTATCACAGTAAATTATCCTGGGCCTCCCGCGCCTGACAATGAAACGCCTAAGGGCTAGCAAAAAGGCATCAGAAGATAAAGCGTTTACTAATTCAAGATGTAGTGCGCGATAGACGGCGCAAGTAAATAATGTAATCCATACCTTTTGGCCAGTTTTTAAAAACAGAGGTCCAGCTAAGTCAATTCCTACAACTTCAAATATCGCGCAATCGGTCACACGGTCTGGTGGTAAAAGTGATGGTCCGCTTGACAATGATTTCACTTAAAAACGAGCACAAATAAAACATTCATTCAAAATACTCTTAATAGTTTTTCAAGCTCTGATAATCCAGAACCTTTCTCTAATTAATGATTGCATTATTTGGATTCCTGCATGACAGTTCTTTTTGTGTATAGATCTAATCAAAAGTTTTGTAAATTCACATTTATCAGGTAACAATATAGGATACAAAAAAGAACTTTCATCATTTCGTTCAGTTATTTTAGATTTTACTCTTAAAATATTATCATTATCAATAAAAGTAACAAATTTTTTAAAGATTCAACATCAGGTAAATAATATGGTTGACTTAAACGAATCAATTGTTTTTCAGAATTTTCAATTTCAGCAACAGAAAGTTCATGTTCCTTACATTTGTTATAGTCTTTGCGACAATTATTTACAAATCTTAAAATCCATGTAAATACTCTTATCATTTTATCATAATCAGACACATTACATATAAGCAAGGGGGTGCATCGTTTGCTAGATCAACATTCGCATTTTTAGTTTTCTTTCTCTCTACGTTAACTTCTTGAGGCTCGCGATTGATTTCACCATCTGGCCAATATTCCGAATTTTGTTTCAACCAGGAAGGCCCCTCCCACCATCTAGAATTAAGCATTTGTCGTGGAGAACAACCACGAGATAGTAAATCCGCGATATTCATGTTTCCTGGAACATACTTCCATGACTGAATTTGAGTTAGTTGTCTAATTTCCTTTACCCTATTATCTACAATAACTGACCAATTTCCATATTCTTTAATCCACCAAAGTGCTGTTGTGGAATCGGACCAAAGAGTAACTTTCAAGTCCGGCATATTAAACGCTTTCAAAATAGAATTTACAAGTCGAGAACCTACACAACAAGCCATTAGTTCTAAACGCGGTATACTCAAAAGTTTGAGAGGAGCTACTCTAGACTTCGCTCTAACGAGAATTACGCTAACTCTAGAATCAACTATTGATCGAGCAAAGACGCATCCCGCATATGACCCCTTGCTTGCATCAACAAATACATGCAATTCAGTAGAAATATCAATTTTCATACAACGTGGTACAGTTACATCTTTCAAAATTTGAATTTCATTAAACAATTTCATAAATTTGTTTACAATATTCTGAGGTAGTTCCTGATCCCATGCTTTTTCCAATTTCCATGTTTCCTGCAATAGTAATTTTGGGAGCAATGTAGACGGCGCCAACATTCCAATGGGATCGAAAACTTTTTGTACAGTAGACAAAACTAATCGTTTCGTTATTCTCACTTCGCACGTTAATGAGTCGAAATTCGTGCAATATTTCAAAACATCATTATCCAAGTCCCAGATGATACCCGAAATAAAAGTTTTGCCTGAGTGTTTATCAACACTTTTACTCGCCACATTGCTCTCAAAAATACGTAAATTAAAACATCATTCCGACATAATTAATTTAGTTTTCTCAATAAAAATCTCTATTTCATCAGCACTGAAAACACCAGTTACACAATTATCAACATAAAAGGAAGATTTTAACTTTTGTGCAACTTCCTTACATTCGGAATTACTGTTTTCCAAAAGATGCATAATAGATGCATTCAATAAGTAAGGGCTTGAAGACACCCCAAACACAACTCGACAATGCCTGTACACTAATTGTTTTTCATTGCACGGGGGAAAAAATCTGAGATAATCTCTATCTTTCGGTGCAACAGATAGCATCAAAAACGCCTTTTCAATATTGGCTACAATTCCGACTGGGTAAATTCTAAAACGATCTAAAATGTCAGGTATCAGTTCAATAAGGTTTACGCCTTTATATAAACAGTCATTCAAAGATTGTTTCCCTTTTTCACGGGTCGAAGCATCGAATACGGGTCGTATTTTTGTAGTCGCACTATCTAATTTAACCACAGGTCTATGCGGTAAATAATGGCATTCATTGTTCAATTCTACTTCCGGCACACATTCAATGATATTTAAATCTTCCCATTGCCAAAACACACTTTTATAATTCTCAAAATTTACCGTTTCTTAATTTATTCATCATCCGTAGATGTCTTTTCCATGTTAGTTCTTTGTTACTGGGCAAATTTTCAGAGTTACATTTCCATGGGAGTTTAACTTCATATCTTCCATCGGGAAGAATTTTCATTTTATTCTTAAAATCGGTTAATTCAAAATTTTCTTTCCTATTCTCATTAAGTAAGGGATCCGTTATTCCTAAAACATCAAGTTCCCATAATTCTTTAACGCTAACATTCCGAACATGCAAAGAAGATGTCGTTAACATAACGCTTTTATCGTTCGAACATACTTTTCCAATTACCGTCCATCCTAGTTTAGTTTCAATAGCTGTTAAACCCGAATCAAATTCAATTAAATTCCCAGTCAATAATTTTTCCTATATTGTCAGCCCCAATCAAAAGCCCAATTTCCGTTT